>JAJMZS010003081.1:0-47862 GCA_023807205.1 Isotricha prostoma
TTGCTATTCTTGGTGAAATCGAGAGGTTACCTGAATGGTTGAAGACAGTTGCTCTGCTCGCCCTTCTGTCAACGATGATTGGCCTTGACATTTATCTGTGGAAAGACCAACAGAACATCATTCTGAGAGCGTGGCTTTTGGTTAACACATGTGGTCTGTGGAGATTGGAAGGAGGCATAGCCTTGTTCTCCGTGACGACAAAAGAAGACAAATCTGCGGCTGGAAGTGCCAGGCTTATTTTTATGTGCTTGTCCCTTGTGCAGTTTGTCTTGTGCTGCAAGATTTTGCTCTAATGATCATTAGCTCTGAAAAACACCCCCTGCAAAAAACTGCTCCTTTCTTTTTAGATTGGGCGGCTTATTGTGAGGGGTGTTTTTTTTGTATAATCTCTATTTTGACTTTAGAATATTTGACAATAAAAAAGCCGAAGGCATAGCCCTCGGCTTTTTGCTAATTCAACTCAAGAATTATTCTTGTGCCGGAACAACTACAACCGGTCCGGTATATTTCGGAGCAGCAGGAGCTACAGGAGCAGGTTGAGCAACCTGTTGTACCGGAACAAACTGTTCACCGGCAGGAACGCTTACAACTTCCGGCTGAGCATAATATCCGCTGCCACTTACATTTTGTCTTTCATAAGCAACATTTTGGAAATGTCTCGGTTCATAAACAGTACCATAAGTTGTACGTTTATAAACAACTTCTACAGGCTCGCGAACAGTGCGAATTTCACCTTGGCAACCATTAGCCGGCTGTTGAACAACAACAGGTTGCGGAACAACAGGTTGAACAACCGGACGATTGCAATCATAGCAAGGCATTGGAGCCGGAACAGGAGCCGGAGCAGGAGCTACAACTTCTTCTTCACAAGGGCATGGCTCATCTACAACCGGATTTTCATCGCAATCATAGCCATAAGCGCATGCTGAAACTGACAATACAGTACCAAACAATACAAACAATTTATTCATTTCTATCCCCATCATCGTAGTTAATGTTAATCACAATATAAAGCAGGTTTATTAATTTAAACTTAATATAAACATTTTTTTTGCAAAACACAATAATCTTTTGCTAAATCAATACATTAATAATGGTAAAACAAATTATTTTAGCTGTGTATTCATTTTTCGAATCGAGCTGAAATATCCGCCGGCAACAATGGCCGCGCCACCTATCCAAGCCAACGGACTCGCTGTACATAAACCGACGAATCCGAAAACGGATGCCAAATAGATAGCTGCGAACGCTCTCATCAACAGTTCAACAATGCTTGAAACCATTGGAATAACAGCATTTCCCATGCCTTGGCATGAGTTGCGGAAGATAAATATCTGTCCCAAGAAAAAGTAAAAAACAATACTGATGTTTAAATATGTGCAAGCCATACTAATAACACGACCTGTCATCTCTGGATCGTCATCAGGCACAAAAATCCCGACCATATATTTGCCGAATCCGAGTACCAATAATGCTAGTATAATACTCATGCTTAAAGACACCATTGAGCATTGAAATACGCCGCGACGGATTCGGGCAATTTTGCGTGCCCCGTAGTTTTGAGCCACATATGTTGACATTGCGATTCCAAAAGACAGCATCGGTTGTGCGCCCAATTGTTCAACACGCATTGCTGCCGTCATTGCCGCAATTGTTTCAAATCCGAATTTGTTGCATATAGATTGGGTGATTGCGGCACTGAGTGCAATAATCGAAAACTGTATAGCCATAGGTATGGCGATGATCAAATGTTGTTTGCAAAAATCAAGATCAAGTTTCCAATCATTGTGGCGAGGGCGAAGGATAGGGAACTTTTTGCTCATATAAAAAAGGCAGGATATTACCGAAACAGTCATGGCCACAATTGTTCCCAAAGCAGAACCTTTCACGCCCATTTTGCAATAATAAATAAAAACAATGTTCAGCAAAATGTTGATTATGGTCGTAAATATCAAAAAATACAGCGGTGTTTTGCTGTCGCCTAAAGCACGCATCAGTCCCGACAGCAGATTAAATGCCACAATCATAAGTACACCGCTACAAATTACGGTTAAAAAGATTTTTGTGTCGTCATAAATGTCTTGCGGCACATTCATTATCGCCAAAAGCCGGTCTAAAACACAAAAGATGATTATGCTGAACAGCAGGGTAAAACTTGTGCTTAATATTGTCGCAGTGGCAACGGATTTACGCATTTTTTTATAATTTTTTGCTCTAATTGCATATTTTTTTAAATATTTTAATTCAATTTCACTTTTAAATTCATACCAATTAGGGTAATAACTTATTTTTATTAATTTTAAAACAGCAATAATAATATTTTCATATATTAAAAAATAAAAAAATTTTTCACTTCTTCTAATTAAATTAAAATCTTTGTTTGTATAAAAAATAATTCCTAAATTTGATATAATTGCCAAAAATGCCATTATTTTTTGAACTCTATTAAATATTCCAATTCCATTTGATTCATATAATGATTTTAAATATACTAAATATTTCAAATTAAATCCTGTTAATATTCTAAAAAAAATTAATAAAAGAAACATAAATACAAATGATATTTTTGAAGTTACTCCAAATTGTACTATATAACCAAAGTTATAAATAACAGGTAATATTACAGAGGAAATATCTTGATCACCAAAAGTACTTGTTGTATAATATTTATATTTTTTCGAATTATTATTTGAATATGCTTCTTTTTCTAAAATTATTTTTTCAAATTTTTTTCTAAGTTTTCTCTTGTAAATAAAATAATATATTGATTTTGTTGCTTGAACTGTCATATCTGATATTATTATTATTGTTAATTGATTTCCTAATTCATTAAAACAATCATCATAAGCACATTTTTCAAAATATTTTTTTGCAAATGCAATATAATATAAATTAAAATAATAATTAAAAAATTCAAATGTTAATTGTTTTTTAAGTAAAGACATTTTATAATCTTTTTTTGACATCAAGTTTTCATAATCAGTTATATATTTGTTAATTTTAGAATACAATTTACTTAATAATTCCCTTGTTATATATATCATTACAGGAATAATATATAACCAATATGGATTACTAATTTTTCCAAAAGGATTTTTTGGATCATATAAATTTATTTTTTCAATGTAAAACCAAAATAAATTAAATAATATAGTACCAAGAAAAGAAAAAAGTACTAAAATAATAGTAATAATACGATTAATTAAATTATGAAAATTATCATAAATTGGAATTTTAACTCCCATAAATATTTCAACCTCATCTCCTTTTTCATTTAAAATAATAGTATTTTCTTTTTCTAATTTAAACCTATCCATTCCCCAAATAATATTATAAACTTTTTCTTTTTTTTTCCAGCTAATTACATAATAATTTGCCCAAATTACAATTAAAATATCAAAAATTAAATTAACATGTAAAAAAAATCTTGAAGTAAAACCCATTCTAATTAAAAAAGGTTTACATAATTTATAAATTAATCCAATTATTGATGGAAATATTAACCATTTAATAAAATGTGACATCCATGAAAAATAAAATCCTATTAATTCACCAAAACTAACTCTAAAAATCTTATTATAATTTTTTGATTCTTTTCCTTGAAAAGGATTTGAATATATTCTTAACATTTCTATAAATTTAATTTGATTATTAAAATTTTCATAATTAGGTAAAAATAATATTTTTTTTATTATATTATTTGTACTATTTTCTGTTTTATAAAAAGAAAGATCCATAATATTTGTCAAAGCTGTATATGTTAATCTACATTTATCTATTTTTTTAAAAACACTTGAACATGATAAATTATATGTTAAATTATAATCATTTATATTATTACAATATTTACAAATATGATAATTATCATTTATATCATATCTTCTAAATTTATCTGCATGAGCTTTAACAAAATGAGTAAAAGGTGGAAATAATTCAATTAGATTATTATTATATTCACTATATGGTTTTTTATTTAATTTTACAATTTCTTTATCTTTAATTAATTCATATTTTTCTAAAGTAATAGTATTTCCTTCTCTTGTTTTATATGTTCCATCTTTTTGAAGAATCAGTGTAATATCTTTTATTCTAAATTGAACTTGATAATGAAAAGTTTCTGCTAAATTCATAAAATCTTTTTCAAATGCATAAAAATCTAGGTTTAAATTATTCATTTCATCAATATAATATTTTATTCTTAAACCTGTGAATAACATCACAAAAAATTCAATATAATTTACAAATTTATCAAAGTTTATTTCTTTGGTAGTTTTATTTTTTAAAAAAAATTCTACAATTTCTTTTCTAAAATCATTTAAACGCTTATAAAAGAAATTTTCTAAATATTGCTTATAGTCAATTGCTTCATTTTCATCCTCCTTATCATCTATTATTTCATCTTCAGAAAAAGTATTTTCTTCATCATTGATATCAAAAAAAAAATCTTCATTTTCATTATTTTTATTATCATTCTCTTTCTCTTTATTTTTAAAACTATTCCCAATTTTTGGAAGATAAACTTTTTTTAATTTAATTTGACTATTTGAAGGAGATTGATAAAAATCTTCAAAAATATCATTATTTTCATTTAAATGTGTTGAATTTTTTTTAACAATATTATTTACTCTTCTACAATGTTTTATTTGTTCTTTATATATATGTTTTTTTTTAAATTTTTTGTCAATTCTTAAAATAATACTAAAATAAACTTTTATATTTTTCATTTGTTCACTATATGATATTTCAACTCTTTTTTCTAAAGTATTTTCTTTATAAACTCTATTAAAATAATCTAATAATACAATTTTTAACTTTGGTAATACTTCTGTATCTCTTGCAATTCTTCCTTCAGGATTTAATAATATTTTCATATATTCAACTTGTTCTGAAGGTAAATATAAATATAATAGTTCTTTATTTGAATAATTTATAATAGGAAAACCATGAAATAAAGGTAGGGGATAAGGAATTGATTCATTGTTTAAAAAACTTGTAAATTCTTTTGAAAGTATTGAAGTTACTTTTCTATGATAATCTAAATGTTCATCTTTTTTATCATTAAGATTTAAAAATTCTCCTAATTATTTCAAAATATTTAATTTAATTTAATTACTATATTTATTAACTGAACTTTCTTCCATTGATTTAAAAATTAAGTTTTGTCTATTAAAAATATTTTTAATATTCTTTTTATAATTTATTATTTTATATTTATTATTTGAAAATTAGAAAGATAAGATAAAGAAAAATATAAAATTAATCTTTATTATCCTATTAATTAATTTTATTAATAATTATTAAGATTTATATAAACATATATTATTTATATTATTTCAATAAAAATAATAAAAAATTCAAAATAAAATTATGGAAAAAAAACAAGAAGAAATTGATAATGAAAATTATGAACAAAAAGAAATTAGAAACTCAGATGAGGATAAAGAATCAGAAGAATTAAAATCAAAAGATGATTTTTCGAATGATGAAAATTCTATAAAAGAGAAAAATGAAAATAAAAATGAAGAATCTAATAATGATATAGAAAATTTCAATAATAATACAAGTAAATTATCTGAAGAAGAATATAAAAATTTAATTGAAACAAAAGTTTCAAAAGTTCAATCTAAAGATTTTAATAAATTTTCAAAAATAGATAATATTCAAAAAGAATTACAAGAAATAACAAAAAAAATAGAACAAGAAAAAATAAATTTAAGAATATGTAAAGAAAGATATGAAAAGAAATTAAAATTATATAGAGAATTACAAGGAAAACCAACACAATTAACAAGGGAAGAAAAAGAAAAAGAAAGAAAGAAAAAAAAAGAAAGAGGTTTTTTTTCTCCAATTACTCATAAAAAAGGAAAAAATATTGAAATATTAGAAAGTCAAATCAAAGATAAAAAAAGATTAAATAAAAATACAATTACTTTTCAAGGATTAACTAATGAAATTAACATACTAGAATTAACTAATCAAGATTTAAAAAATCAAATATTTAATATGAAAAAACAAAAAATGTTATCATTAAATCTAAGAGAACATTTAAAAGAAGAAAATAAAATTCTTGAAAAAAAAATAGAACAAATGAAAATAAATAATGAAGATTTAAAAAGTAAAATAAAAAATAATGAATTAAAAGAAATAATTGATGATGGTTTAGAACAACAAAAAAATTTTATTAAAACAAGAGATGAATTAGAAAATGAATATCATAGAATAATAGAAGAATATATTAAAAGAGAAGCAGAAAGAAAAAAAGAACATACAAAAAAACAACAATTATTATTATTTGGTTCAGATTCAAAAAATTTAATAAAAGGAAAAAATTCAAAAGAAATAGAAAGACAATTAAAATTATTATCAGCTGAAGAAATTTCAGATAGAATTCCCATATTAGAAGAGTTAATTAATAAATGGAAATATATAAATAAATTTAAGAAACATATGATTGAAAAATATATTATTAATTCTCAAAAAATTAAAGAAGCTTTTGATAGAATTTTACAATATTATGATTCTGATAATTATTCTGAATTACCAATTATTTTTGAAAAAAATTATGAACAATTTAGTAATATTGATAAATTTCTTGCTCAACTTGGAAATAATATTACTGAAAAAGAAAATGAAAAAATAAATTTAGAAAATAAAATAAATAATTTAACAAAAAATAGAATTAAAAATTATGAATTAAGAGATAATTATATTAAAGAAAAAAAAGAAAAAATAGAAGAATTAAATAATAGAATAGATAATTTAGAACAAGAAATTAATAATAAAAGAGATATGTTTTTACAAATTCAACCTATTTGTGATAATTTTCTTTTAAAATTAGATTCAAAGAATTTATCACAATTTATTTTTGATAAAGCTCAAATAGATCCGAATAAAAAATACAATGAAAAAAATATTGGCAAATTTATATCAAATGTAGAAGATTATTATAAATTAATTTTAATGTTTGATGAAGATAAAAGTTTTAATAATGAAAATGAAGAAAATGAAATTGATAAATTAAGAAATGAAATGAAATTTAAATTGGAAAATTTTGAAAAAGGAAAATTATTAAATAAAAATTTATTTACAAATATGAAATCTGATGTTCAAAATGGAATGGATTTTGATAGTATAATTAAAAGAAGTTCTGAATTAATTATGAATCAATTGTCTCCTTTTAATAATATAAAAAGAAAAAAAAGTGAAAACAGATTAACTAAAAGTTCAAGTGTTAAAATCTTTACTAATAAAAGATTTGAAAAAAATTCATTTGAAAATTAAATCAAATATTTTAAATGCATATATAAATAAGTATACATATTTATTTTTTTTTTTGTTTAAGATTAAATTAATAATTTTTAATAATCAATTAAAAAAAAATTTAATGATTAATCAAAATTTCTATTAAATAATATATTACCAAATGTCGAAAACTAATTTTTTTAGGAAATTATTAATGAGAGAATCTTCTTCAGATGATGATATAAATTCTGTTAAAGATGGAGAAAAAAAAGAAACATTATATCCAAATTTATATATGATTCCAAATGATAAATATCCTTATTTACAAAGAAATTATTTAATAAATAAATTACATATTTTAATTCAAATGCATAAAAAAGAGGAGAAAAGTTTATTACAACAAAAAATAGGATGGAATATTTTATATAGTTATTTTTTTCAAAAATTATTTTTAGTATCAAAAGACATTAGAGAAAAACAAAAATTATTAAATTTAAAAGAAGTAGAAATAAGAATAAGAAAACAATTAGGAAAAATTAGAAAAAAAAAAGAAAATGAAGAAGATGAAGATAAAAAAGAAATACAATTTGATTTATTTGAAAAAGTAAATTACAATCCTCCTGTTTCATCTTTATTTTCACATAATTTTATAAAAGAACCAGGTGATTTATTTTTAGGAAAAAATGAAGAAAAATCTCAATTTGTTCAAATTGTAAATACATTTATAAATTTTAAAAAAAAAGAAAAAAAAATTCCATTAATAAAAAATATAAAAACATCAAAAAAAGAATTAGAAACTAAAAAAAAATTACATGATAAATTAAGAAGAAGAAGTACAATTGAATTAGAAAGATTTAATAAATTAGAACCAAAAAAAGAAAGTAGATTATTAGATGATGTTGAAACTCATATAGAAAAAATAATATTAAAAGGTAATGATAATAATGATCCAAATAAAATTATTTTTAGAGAAGAAATTATTCCTAAAGGTGCTAAAAAAGTTGTTGAAAAATTTGTTGATAAATATCCACATACTAATCAAATTGCTATTGAAGATGAATTAAATTTTTTAAATAATGATGAAAAAGTTTATGAACTTGAAATGAAAAATACAAAAATGTTTGAAAATAATAATTTAAATTCAATGAGATATTTATTTGATTTTCATTATTTAAAAGAAGCTATGAATAAAGAAAAAAAAGGTTCAACTTTTGCTTTTAAAGATCAAATGGATAATGTATTAAAACAAATTGATAAAGCAATTGAATTTGCAAATAATTATGATAATAATGATAATGATTAATATATTTATTTAATTATTAATATTTTTTTAATATTTTTATTAAATATCAATTTATTTTGAATTAAAAAAAAAAGTAATAAAAAATTTAAAAAACTTTCTATATTTTTAATTTAATAAAAATCTTAATTTAAAAAATAAATTGAAAAGAATTTAATCTTGTCTACATTTTAATCTTTTACAAATTATTTTTCCAGGAACAAGTAAAAAGACAACAGCACCCCAACCAGAAAAACAATCTCTATTAATTCCACTAAGTAAGCATTGAGAACAAGTTTCAAATAATTGATCACTATCCATATTTTTTTTATAAAAAGCTTCACAAACACCATATAATTGATCAGTAGCAGTTCCAGCAACATGAAATTCACCACTTTGAGTAATACAACCAATTGAATCATAAGTAGCAACATATGGTTTGTAATTATCTTTAATATCTAAACCAACTACAATTGGTTCAACATAAAATGGACCAAAACGATGTTCATATAAAGTTGAAGCTACTAAATTTATATAAAGTTGAGGTGTTAAATCTACATTTTCTCTTATTCTATATAATTCTACTTTTCTTCTCATTTCTAAGGAAAATGTTTGGATATCTGTTGCTAAACCTGATAAACCCATTAATATATTATCTTGAATTTTGAATATTTTTTGCATTGATGATGCTATTGTTTGATATTGTACTCCTAAACGTTGATCACTACCTATTGCTACGCATTTATCACCTACCATTCCAATTAATGCATTACCATTATATGTTTCAATTGACATTAATTTTATATATAATTTTTAATATTTATTCTAATTTAAAAAAGTAATTTATTGGTTCTACAAAAATAATTTTTTTTTTTTAATTTAATACTATTTTAAAAAAATTTTAAAATAATTATAATCATATAAATAAATAAATAAATAAACATATAACTTAAATGGCAGATGATGCTCCAGAGCCAAAAGAATATGTAATAAATAAAATAGGTGAAGATGGTAATCCAACACCAGATAAATCCTCAGAAAATTATACAGGAAAAGCAGAAGTACAATATACAAATGGTGATACTTATACAGGTGATTTTAAAGATGGTGTTCGTGAAGGTGAAGGTACATATGTATATGGAGAAACTGGTAATAAATATGAAGGACAATGGAAATTAAATAAAAAATGTGGAATAGGAAAAATGACATTTGGAACTGAAGCTGAATATTATGGTCATTTCGAAGATGGTAAAAGAAATGGAGAAGGTGTTTATAAATATTTAAAAACTAAAGATTTATATTCTGGTTCATGGAAAAATGGTTTAAAACATGGTAAAGGAACTTTTATATTTTTTGATACTAAAATGAAAATTGTTGGTGAATGGGCTAATGGACAAGTTACACATGGAAGATGGATTTTTGCAAATGGAACTTATTTTGAAGGATTATTTGAAAATAATTATCCTAAAGGTGAAGGAGTTTGGCATTTTTCTAATGGAAATATTGTTAAAGGAGAATTTACTCATCAATTAAAAGAAATTGGAGAAAAAGGAGGTCATGAAACTTTTGTTAATTGGACTAGTAATGAAGAAAAAGTTAATCCTAATATTTATATTGAAAGTTAAATATATTTTTGAAAGAAAATTTTTTAATTTTTTTTTTATTATATATTCATTTTTTTTTTTAATTTTTTAAAACTGAAATAAATTTTTTTTAATTATGAAAGAAGAATTAAATGATAATTTAGATTCTGAAGAAAAAAGTAAAAAAATACAAAATATTATAAATGAAAAAAAAGAATTTGAACCATTTGATGGAATGGCAACGAATAGAAAAAAAATAAAAATAATTGACTTTTTTCCAGGTTATGAAAAACAAATAATAAGAGGTAGAAATTTAATATTGGAAGAACATTATCCTCTTATAAATATAATATCAAATAGAAATTCATTAAATCATTCAAAATATTTAATGAGGGATATGTTATCAAATAAAAATTTATCTCAAACTGAAATGAATATAATTTCTAAGAAAAGTTATAGAAAACCAATTAAGATAAATTTAACTAGAAAACTTCCTTTAATAGGTAAATATAATATTAATGAAGAAGGAGAGAAAAGAAGAATATATATTAATAATAGAATGAGTAAAATTTTATCTATTCAATCTGGAAAAAGAAGAATGAATTATAGTACTAAAGAAATTCCCTTATCAACACAATTCACTTTATTATATAAAAAATCAAAAGATGAATATAAAACTAAAAATTTAGAAACACATTATATTAATTCTGAAAATCAGGAAAATTTAAAAAGCCAAAATTTTGATATTAATTATATATTAAATGGATATAAATATAGAAATCCAGATTTTTTTTTAGAGAAAATAAGAAGTGATGCTTTAAAATTAAGATATAATAATCATTTAAGATTACATTCAACTTTCAAATAAAAAACTATTTTTATTTAAATATTATAAATCCAAAAAAAATATATATTTATGAATTTTAAAATTAAAAAAAAAATTTAATTTTCAATATAATTATTTATTTATTGAAATTAAATTGCTTAAATGATTTATAATCATTATTTATATAGTCCGATTTTATATGTGGATAATTTTTATTTTTTAAAACTTGATTATTTAATCTTCCTTTTTCTCTTCCATTTTGACTACTATTTCCTTTATAATCAAAATTATTAATACCTAAATTACTAATATTATTAAAATCAGAATTATTCAATAAATCATTTTGTTGAGATAAATTATTATTTTTATTAGAATAAGTTGAATTAAAAACTAAATCTTGTCCTTTTCCACCATTAAAAGAAAACATTTTTGCAACAACTTTTAAATCACCAAAATTATTTATATATTTTATCATTTTTGATTCATCATCATGATTAAATCTATATTCTTGTAATTGAATATTTAATTTATTTGGTTCATTTGAATTAATTAATTTATTATACATATCTAAAATTTCTAAAAAATTAATATTTGAATTATTATTAAATTCATCAATTGCATTTTTTAAATTTTCACTTTGTTCAATTTTTCCTGAAAAAATTTCTAATTTTTGACTTAATTTTCTTGCATTTTCAGTAAATAAAGAATCAATTTGATTCATAACTTCAAGTTTTTTATTTTTTAAATAATTCATAATTTGATCAAAAAATCCATTAACTCTTTTTTCTTCAGTTTCTTTATTTTTTTTAATATTTTTCAAAGCTCCTTGTATCATTTCAACATTATGTTGATTATCTTCAATAACATTTTCAATATCATTATAAATATCATTACATTTTTCTTTAATTTCCTTAATTTCAATTTTAGGATTTTTTTTAAATCTAGAAAAAGCACAATAAACACAAATTAATTCTTTAGTTTCTTCAATATAATGAGTTAACTTTTGTCCTTTATGTATTTCACAATAATAACCATTATTTAATCCTTCTCTTTGAGTATTAGATTCAACATATTTATCAGTAATTAAATTATTTAATAACTTTAATTCTTTAATTGAATAAGCAATTAAACCATCATTAGGACATTTTATTCCTTCTTCATCTGTAAATTGTTCTTCAATACATTTTTTACAAAAGAAATGACCACATTTAAATAAATATGGTATATTTATAGTACTATTAAATTGATTTTTACAACATTGACATATTGATATGTAATTTAATGTTATTAATGGTATTCCATCATTTTCTACTTCTTCATTTCCTTGTTCTTGATCTTCTTCTTCTTCTGCTTCATAATTATTATTTTCATTTATATTGTTTATATTTATATTATTGTTATTTTCATTTTGTTGATTTCTAACTGTTTCATCTTGATTATTTTCTGGAGTTATTTTCTCTTGAATTGGATTTAAATCATTTTCATTTTTTTCTATTATTTGATTATTTTCTTGTAAATCATTTTCATTTAATTCTCCTTCCTCGTTTGGATTTGAATTATTGTTTGAGTTATTGTCTCCAAACATATATGCTTCATCGTTTTCGTATACTTTTATATTTTTATCTTCTTCATTTGAATCGTTTAAATAATTATTATTTGGTTTTGACATTTTTTTATTTGATTTTTAAATTATGAAATTATAATATTTTAAAATTCCTCAATCAATTATTTTATATTTTTTAAAATTATATATTAATAATAATTAAAATTAAAAATGATATGAAATAAATAAATAAAAATACGAATGAGATATAAATTAGTTTTTTGATAAAAAATATAATATATAAAATATAACTAAAATAACTAAATGGGTGTATGTGCAAATAACAAAAAATGTTCAAAACATCAAAGAAATCCAACTTTTGAAAGTACAATGAGTACAAATCAAACATCAGAGAAAACATCAAGTCGTACTTTTTCAACAATAAAAAAAGAAAAATCCAACATAATATTCAATAGAATAAGTGAAAAAACAAAATATGAAGATATAAACAAAACAATAAAAATAAAAGATATATTTTTAGGAAAAGGAATAACAGGAATAATTAGAGAAGGAAAAGATAATGAAGGAAATATATATGCAATAAAATCAATATGGAAAAATGATATAGCAAAAAATATTTATTTTAAAAGAGAAATAGAAATAACATTAAAATGCATCCATGAAAATATAATAAAATGTTATGAAATATATGAAGATAATACATCAATTCATTTAATTCTTGAATTATGTAATGGAGGAGATTTATTTGATTATATAATAAATAAAAAAAATCAAAAAATTGAAGAAGAAGAAGCAATTGATATTTTAGAACAAATATTAAAATCTTTAATATATTTACATGAGGAAATAGGAATAATTCATAGAGATATTAAACCAGAAAATTTTCTTATTAAAAATGTAAATGGTAAAAATATTATAAAATTAATTGATTTTGGTTTTAGTGACTTTATTTCTAAAGATAATGGTATTTTTACTGAACAATTAGGTACACCACAATATGCTGCTCCTGAAATTTATGAAGGAAAAAGTTATGATTGTAAAGTTGATTTATGGTCTGTTGGTGTTGTTTTATATAATATGATTAATGGTACTCAACCTTTTTCTGGAGTTAAAAATAAGAGTGATTCTGTTAAAAATGATGTTTTATATAAAAAAATTAATTTTAATGGATTTAAAAATCCATTATTAAGAAATTTAGCTATGCATTTATTAGAAAGAGATCCTTTGAAAAGATCAAATGCTATTCAAGCTTTATGTGAATTAAAGTTAATTAAAAATTCTGTAGATAATTTAGAAACTATTCCTTCTAATTTTAATCCTGATATTAAAAAAGTTATGTACATATTAAATAATGATATAGAAAATTTAAAAAATTTGAGACAAATTTATATTAAATATGTATCTGATAATAATTTATATAAATTATTCTTTGATTTAAATAGAAGTAAAGATATAAATATTAAAACTAATGAAGATGATAAAGCATTAAAAGAAGGAAGAATTTATGCTAATATGGATTATTTAATAAGTGAAACATTAAATAAAAAATATATTGAAAAAGAATTTATTGAAAAAGTAAATAATTTTTTAAAAGAGAGAAAAGAAGAAAGTATAAAAAACCAATTAGTTGATGTAACTAAATTCTTTCATGTATTAATTGAATCAAAAAAATTTATTCAAAAAAAGAATATTTATAATGAATTTAAGAAATTAGATGTAACAAATAAAGGTTATTTAACACTGGAAGAGTTTAATAATAAATTTATTGATATAAATAAATTAAATAATACACCTATTAAACAAAAAGAAAAATGGGATTTTGAAAGTTTTTATAGATATTATATTAAATATGAAAACATAAGGGTTCCTTCTTTGGGAATAAAATTAAAAAGAGAAATTTCATTAAATTATAACTAAATCTTTTAGTTGAGTAAATAATATATGAATATGATTTTTTTATTAAATTTTCAATGTAGATTTATTAATAATATATAAAAGAAACATTTAATATAAATAAATGATTAAAAAAAAAATAAAATATTTTAAATAAAAGTAAAAAAATCAAAAAAGAAAAATATTATTTTATAAAATTTTTTCATAATTAAACTTTAAAAATTTTTCATACCATTTTATATAAAAATATGGATAATAAATAATTAAACCTTTTTCTTTTTTTCCTGTCTTTCTTTTTCATATGAAGCAGAATCAAATTTTTGTCTCTAATAAAAATATAATAATTAAATAAATAAAAATTACTCTTTTATCTTGATCTCTTTCTTTAACAATACATTCAGTTCCTTCACATTGTTTAGTCAAATCATCTAAATCATAATCAAGTCCTTCCTAAAATAAAATTATTAAAAATAAATACTCCTTCTTCTTCATCATCAATATCAATAACAATATTATCATCTTCTTGATCACTCATTTTATAATTAAAAATTATATAAAAAAACAAAAAAAAAAATCAAAAACAGTAAAAAATAATTCAAATTTGTAAAGAAATAAAGTATAATAAAAATGGGTGCTTGTAGTAGTTCAAATAATAAACAAAAAAATGTTAAATCAAATCCGATGGAAGAGAATCAAAAACAAAATCCTCAAAAAAAAATAGATAATAACGAAAGTAAATTAAAAGCATCTCCTCCTTCAAAAAATGTTGAAAAAAAAGAAGAACCTAATTTAAAAACAACAATTAAAATTTCTATTAAAAATATTGACAATAATGAAGATTTATTAAATTCATCTTTTGATAATAATGTACTTTTAGAAGATATTTTCTCAAATTTAAAATATGATAAAAACAGAGATTATGAAATTTTAGATCAAAATAATCAGAAATTAAATAATCAATTAGAATTAAAATTAAAAGAAATTTTTTCAAATCAATCTGAAGTAAATTTACAAATTAAATATTCAGGATTAGATATTCCAGAAGATATTTTAGAATCTTATTCACAAAATAATAATTTAATAGGAGCTTTAATATTAAATAATCAAGAATATTTTGGAATTTTTATATTAAATACTTTAACAAATGTATCATCTACTTTTTATTATTCAAATGAAGTACAAAATGATTTATTAAAATTTAATCCATTTAGTGCAATTTGTAATGGAAGAAATTATTTGTTTATTTCAGGAGGAGAAAATCAAAATAATAATAATGAATTATTAGATGATTTTTATATGATTGATTTATCAAAAATAAATGAAAATACAATTATAACGGAAAAATTACCAAAATTAAATGAAGCAAGAACTTGGCATAGTATGATTTTTATTCCTAATAAATATATTTATATTGTTGGAGGAAATGGAAATAAAAATGTTGAATTATATGATATTGATAATAAAACTATTATTAAAGATAGTGAATTAAATGAAGAAAGAAGTGAATGTTCTCTTTGTATGGTTAATGAGTATTATTTATATGCTTTTTGTGGATTTTTACTTCATAAAACTTTTATTAATACTATTGAAAGATGTAATTTAAGAAGAGAAAAAAGAAAATGGGAAATTGTAAATTATATACTTGAAAATAATATTCAATTTAATCCTTCTTTTTTTGGAGTTAGTTATTATAATGATAAAATTTTATTATTAGGAGGAAATGAAAATCCAGAAGAAAAAAATAAACATTATGTTATGACTATAAGTAATAATGGAGAGGATATTATTAATGAATTTAATTTAAATAAAGATATTATAAGTGTTTATAGAGAAAAGTTTTTTATTCCTATTAATAAATTAAAAAGTGTTAATATTCCTTTAATTTTTAATCAGCCAGAAGTATTATATTTAAATATTAATGAGGGAAAAATTGAAACTAAAGAATTTGAAGGAAATAATAATATATAAAAGGTATATTAGATTAAAACAAGTTTTTTTTTTAGATATTTAAAATAAAAAAAAATAAATTATTTAATAACTTTTAAATATTATATAATTTATTTATTTTTTTAATAACTCAAAAAAAAAATTAAAAAATTAAACAAATAAAACAATAAATAAAAATAAAAAAAAAACAAATAAATATAAATAAAAAAAAAAAAAAATATATAATCAAATAATTTAAAAAAATATATAAATAAAAAAAAAAACAAAAAAAAAACACATGTTCGCATGGAATTACATGAAAGGAATGTTCAACACAGTATTAAGTTACTTAGGTCTATACAACAAAAAAGCCAACATAGTTTTCCTAGGATTAGATAATGCAGGTAAAACAGCATTACTTCACGTATTAAAAAACGACACAGTGACTCAAACAAGACCAACAATCCATCCACATTCAGAAGAATTAAAAATGGGAAATATAAAATTAAATACATATGATTTAGGAGGACATGAAACAGCAAGAAAAATATGGAAAGATTATTTTCCTGCTGTTCATGCTATTTTATTTTTAGTTGATTCTGTTGATGTTAATCGATTTCCTGAAGCAAAAACAGAATTAGAAAAAATTTTAGAAACTCCTGAATTAGTTAATATTCCTATTGCTATTTTAGGTAATAAAATTGATATGAAAGGTTCTGTTTCTTCTGAACAATTAAAAGAAGCTCTTGGTTATGATGAAATTCTTGCTAAGGAAACTAGACCTATGGAAATTTTTATGGTTTCTGTTGCTAAAAAAGTTGGGTATTCTGCTGCACTTGAATGGATTTCTAAAAATCTTCCTGATGAAAGTTAAGAGGTTTATTTTTAGTTTAGTTTTTTTTTTTTTGGATATTTTATTTTTTTTTTTTGTTTTTATATAGTTTTTATATTGAATTCTTTATTTTTTTATTATTTTTTTTTTTTTTGGTTATTTTTTTTATATTATTTTTTTGTTTTTTAAGAAATTTAAAATTTTTTTTTATAATATAATGTCTAAGGATAATATTGATATAATTATGGAAGATAGGATTTTTAAATTTTTTTTTAATAAAAAATATCAGAATAATAAAGATTATAAAAGTTTTAAAGAATTATCTTCTGATTTAAAAATAGATTTTTTAATAGAATTATATTTATATACAATGGATAATAATAAGATAATATATGAAAAAGAAGAATCAAAATTAGAAAAAAATGCTGAATTAATAAAATCTAATTTTCAAAAAATATTAGAAAAATTTAAATTACCTGATTATAAAGAATTTATAATAGATCCTAGAATTAATAGTCTTGGAAAAATAACTTTTCAAAATGAAGAAAAAAAACATAATGCAATTATTGATTCTCCTTATACAGAAAAAATAAATTCAAATTTAAATTATAATAATAATAATAATTTTACATCTTTTTATACAGAAAAAAATTTTAATAAAACTTTTTCTAGAAATGATAAAATAATTCCAATAACAATATATTCAAAAACAAATTTTAATTTAGATTTAATAAACCAAAACACAGATAATTTTGAAAAAAAAGATTTATATAATTTAGAAGATAATTTTGAAGCAAAACAAACATATGATTTTCCTTTATTTAAAAGTACTAAAAATGATATTATGCAACAACCAAATCTAAAAAATATATCTTTTAATAAGTTTTCAAATATATATATTACAAATAAAAGTGATATTAATTTCCATTCAAATTTTTTTTTAAAAGATTATAAAACTTTAACAAATCCATCAATGAAAAGTAATATAAATAAATCACTTCAATTTTATTTAAATAATAATTTAACAAATTCATCATTAACATATTCTAAAAATAATATTTTAATAAATAATGATACTACAATTTTTAAAAAACCTATTAAAAAAAGAGGAGTAATTATAAATGATTTAGTATTAATTAATCAATCTTTTTCACAAGATTCAAAAGTTCCTTTTAGAGAATTTAATGAAAATGATTTAATTAATAGACTATTTAAATGTCCTAGTGATAAATTTATAACACTTGATTCAATTGAAGCTGCAAAAATAGGTCAAATTATTTTAGAATATATGAGAAATGAAAAAGAATTAAAAATCATTTTAGATGATTTAAAAAATGAAATTGAAAAATTAAATATTTTATATAATGAAGAGAAAAATAAAAAAAATGATACTGAAAAAGAACTTAATTTACTTAAAACAAATTATGAAAATAAAAAGAATTTAATTGGGAATTATATTGATAGTATAACTAAAAAATTAGAAGTTACAAAAGAAGAATTTAATGAAATAGAAAAAAATTATATTTGCATAGATGAAAAAACAAAACAAGAAATATTAAATGAAATAAATCAAAATTTAGAAATGATTAATTAATTATAAATAATGTTTTAATTTATAATTTATAAATATGTTACTTTAAACAATTTAATATATATATCAATAAAAAATAATTCTTATTACTTTATAATAAAAATTTCAACAAATAAAAAAATATATATTATATAATAAAATCTTTATTCTTATTATTAATAGAATAATAGGGTAAATCATCATTTGAAAGAGTTTGTTCCTCTCTTTCAATAGTTCTCTTATTATTATCAGAATTATTTTTAGAATTTGAATTAGAAATACTACTTTTAGAATTTTCATCAATAATTTGTACAAAATTATTATAATTATTATTTATAACAACAATATTTTTAGTACTTTCATTCATTTTTTCATAATCATCCTCATCAAATATTTCTAAATTAAACATATGTTCAATAACATCTTCTAAAGTAATAATACCTAAAATTTTTCCATTATTTTTTCCTTTTCTATCTTTTAAATTAATAATCTTTATTGAAGAATTAGTTCTAGTTAAACCAAATTTACTTTGAAATTTTTCTACTTGTTCAGTCACAAATGCCATATGACTTTTTCCTTTTCGAAATTCTCTTAATAAATCAATTAAACCTAATCCAGGATGAATAACTAAAGGAGAACTTATTTTAATACCAAATTCTCTTAATGATTTATTTTCATTATAATCTAAACCAACTAATTGTTTTATTCTTACTAAACCTAAAATATCATATTGATTATGATTTGCATAAACTGGAATTCTTGAATAACCATAACTTAATATTTGTTTTAATATTTTTTGATCTAATTTTAAATCATAATCAATTTTATATGTAGTTGATATTGGAATCATTATTTCTATTGCTTTTTTTTCTCTTATTTCTAAAGCAGAAATCATTAAATTTGCCTCTTCATCATTTAAACCTAATTTAGATGAGTTATTATTTGTATTTAAATTTCTTGAATTATTACTTCCTTCAATTATAATCTCATCATTTTCAATTTTTTTTAATGAATTTATTTTATGCATCTCTATTAAAGCTTTTAAATCATTATTTAATAATCTATAACAATGTTTTGGACCAAAAATATAATTTAATATTTTACCAAAAATATATGTTATAGGAGATGTTATTATCATAAATCCTTTTATTAAATCTGAAGTTAATGCTGCTACTTTTAATTGATAATTTTGACCTATATATTGAGGAATTATTTCATTAAAACTTGTAAATATTAATATACATATTAAAATTGTTATTTTTCTATTTAAAAATTTATCAAAAAAAAGAGGTAAACATGCTAAACAAAATGTTTTTAATATAAGTAATGTTGCATGTGGCCAATATTGATTGCTTATTGATAGTAAATTTTGTATTTTTGATATATATTTTTTTTCCAACGGCGTTCCTGATAAACTTTTTAATTCCATTAATAATTCTCTACTTTCTATAATACTATTTGAAACTGATGAAATAAAGCATAAGAAACAAGATAAAACTAATTAAATATTATAAATATTTTTTACAAATTGATATAAATATATATAACAATATTTTTCCTAATTCATATTCAGATTCATGTATTTCTGGTATAGTATAATTATTATTTAAATATGAAATTATATTTAATGATGTATCATATTCAGCAGTAATATTAATTTTAATTCCTTTAGTTATGTAAACCAAAGTAAATAAAATAAAAAATTTAAAATATTCATTCATTAATAAAAAAAAATTATAAACACTTATAATAAAATTTAGAATTAGAAATAAAATAATATATTATACCAATATTTATTGCATGAATAAAATTATTAATGAATAATTATTAAAATAAAATAAAGAAAATAAATTTAATGAATTCCAGACATCATAGTATTAGATTTAACATAATGATTACTACTTCCTCCTATACTTGAAGGCATTTTTTGTAAATTTTTATTTGTTTCTTTTCCTTTTTCATGAGAAGGAAGATTTAATTGTTCAGTATCCATTCTACTATCATTATTATAATCACTTTTTTCAGTTATAATAATATTATTACTACTATCTTCTTCTTCTTCTTCATTAATTTCTTTATATTGTTCTTCTTGTCTTTTAAATATTTCTACATTTTCTTTATAATAATTAATAAATGTTTTAAGATATAAAAATGATATTTTGAAATAAAGATGAGATGTAAGAGGATTAAATGTTGTGAATGGATTTTTATCTTTACTTCTAACAATTTTATGACTTTTAATATATTTTGATATCATATTTTTAATATATTCACCTACTTTTTTTTCAGTTTTTACAACTAATTGATTATCTGGATTTGTTTTATCAACATTTCCTCCCATTTGCTTTACTACAATTTTATATAAAACATCATGAAAATATACATAATTCTCAGGATCACTTCTTAATTTTAATTCCAAAACATATTTTTTAATATATTCTAATTTATTAGCATCTGGAAAATTCAATTTTTTCCAAGTAAAATCAGAAAAGAAATTTATAATTAAATTTTTTTTAATTCTAAAACCTTTATCTTGATCAGTAGAATTTTTATTCCAAGCTGATTTAAATTCTTCACAAAAACCTTCAAATTTATCAATAGGATTATAAGATTTAGTAGTAAAATCATCATATTGTTGTAAAGTAACCATAAGGAATAAATTAAGCATAATAACAGCAGTAATAAAATTCATAATTAACATATATACATAAGATGTTGGTTCACTAAATTTATCTTCATCAATAAAAGCAAGTTCTTCCATAATACCAGGCCAATCTTCTCCAGTTGTTGCTCTAAAAACAAGTAAAAATCCATTATAGAAATTATTCAAATTATAATATTTATCCATATAATACATTTTCTCATTATATTTTTTATATGTTAATCCATCATAAAGATAACATCCTAATATTGAAAAAATACAAAACATAAGAAACATTAATATAAATACATTTGATAATGCTGAAATTGACCATCTTAATGTTTGTAATAATTTTTCTAATCCTTTAAGTGCTTTAATTAATCTTAATACTCTTGTTACTCTTAAAACTCTAAGTACTCTTATAATTTGAAATGATTTTAAAAATGCTGCATCAATACCATCAATATTTGCTATTACAATATCTGCAATTGAAGCTACTACAACAAAGAAATCAAATTTATTCCATCCATAATAAAAATATCCTGTTATACCATATGCAGTCATTTTAAGCATACATTCTAATACAAAAATTCCAGTAAATATCCAATTAGCAACTTTTAAAATATATTCATAACCTTTATCACAATCATCATAATTTAAAGCCATTGAAACCATATTTAAAAATATAATTGCCATAATAAAATTATCAAATGCAGTACTATCAACAAAATTTCTTAATTTTAATCTAAATGAACCTTCTGGTGGTTTAGAATAAGTAATATAATCAGGTTGAGCATCTTCAATTTGTGTTAAGAAATCATAATATTTAGCAGCTTTTTTATCTCCATCAGCAACTTTTTGTTCTCTTGTCCATGCATCATTAAAATATTTAAACATAATTCCAGTAAATAAATTAAGGAAGAAATAAGAAACAACTAATAAATAAACTATAAAAAATATACCATAAAATTGATTAAATACTATATATGAATTCATTATATCAGGCCATCCTTCTGTATTACTTAATACATATGCAGTTACTAATGAAATTAATATATTTGAAAATTTAAATGTTGGCCCTGTATCCATTATTCCATTATATCTATTTGCACAAAAACTACTAAATTCAGGCATTGATTTTGTAATATTATTATCAATTAATTCTTGACTAAAATCATTATCTGCTGTTTTAAATATTGTTCCATCAGTGTCATAAATAAAACAATTATGATATAAACTATAAAATAAACTTATTCCTACTATACTAAACATGAAGAAAACAACTAATACTATAAATAATGCATTACATATTGGTAATATTGAATCAAATAAAGATGAAATTATAAGTTTTAATTGACCATTATGAGAAATAAATCTTAAAGGACGAAGAATTCTTAATAATCTTAAAACTTTTAAAAATTGTAAAGAAGATCTTCCTTGAGATGATGTTAAATATTTAGTATAAAGACTATAAAAATCTAAAAATGAAAACAAAACAATAACTAAATCAATTTTATTCCAATTATCTCTAATATAAGATCCTTCATCAACAACAAAACCTAAAGCAATAACTTTAACAATGCATTCAAATAAGAAAATAATATTAAAAAACAAATCACACATATCAAAAATTAAAACAGACAAATAACCATTAATAAATGTATCCAAAATTAATCTAGTAGTAGAAAGTAAAATCATAATTAAAATAACATTATCAAACCATTTATAACCAATAAGACGCATACACCAAATTCTAAATTTATTAGTTTGAGGAATTAAATAAAATGCATTTTCACATTCATTTCTTCTAAATAATTTATTAACTTTTTCCCAATCACGAATACTTTTATCAACTCCAGTATAAATTCTAGAATCATCTTCTTTTACTTTTTCATTTTCATCATCATCATCATAATGAGAAGAAAAATTTTGAGATTCACTTTCACTCATTCCTGAAGATTGAGTAATTACACTTTTATGTCCTGAAATTCTACTTTGACTTGCTGAGATACTTGTGTTGTATTCATTATGATGATTATTATCTTTTATTTTAAAACCTTTTAATCTATTTTTACGTTCTTTATCTTTTAATTTTATTTGATTTAAATAATCTGGTAATGCATACATTTTTTCTATTTTTTCATCTTCTGTTTCATCATCATCATCTTGTGATGAATCATCACCAAATGATTGAAGAAGAATTGAAGTAAATAAATTAAATATAATATAATTTCCTAAAAATATCCAAGCAAGTAAATAAAAAAATGTAAATGGTGACATACGAAATAACTCATATAAAATAGCATTCCAATTTTCAACAGTTAATATTTGAAAAGTTGTATAAAAGGCAATAAGGAAACTTTGATATCTTCTATTACCATTTAAAAGTGACATACCTAAAAGTTCAAAAATTAAAATAAACATTAAAAGAATACATATAATATAAGCTACATTAGCCAAAGCTTTTTTAATAGAAACAATAATTAATCTCATTGATTTCATTCTCCTTAAAACTTTAGTAAGTCTCAAAACTCTAAAAATTCTAAAAACTCTTAAGAAACTTAAACTAGCAATAGCACTTTTTTTTGCACCAATTTCATTATCAGTTGATGAAGTTGGAGTAGCCATATCAACAATAGCAAAGACAATAATAATAACATCTAAATAAGTAAAAGCATCTGAAAAATAAACAATAGGACCTAAACCAATAAATTTAAGTACAAATTCAGCAATAAAAATACCATTAAAAACATAATTTGAAATAGATAATTTAGTAAATTGTTCAGGAGTAAATAAATTACCATCCAAAGCCATAAATACTGCATTTATAACAACAACTAATAATATAGTATAATCAAACCAAGGATTAGTTGCAATTAAATAAAATGCATAACGTACTTTTTGTCCTCTTTGAATACCTGGATTTGCATTCCATATAATAATATTGAAATTTTCTAAATTATTTATCATTTTATTCCAATTTTCACTATTATCTTCTGGGTCATCATGATATAATACATCACCTCCACTCCATTGAACATATCTATGTGAGTTTGTTTTTAAATCATATATACTTATATTTTTAACTTCTCCTTTAACTTCAATTTTTGAATCTTTATTTTTATCATCCTTTTCTTTTTCTTTATCTTCTCTTCTTTTATCATCAGTTAATTTAAAATATAATGTTTCATCATCAACAAAATAATAAGATAATGTTTTATAATTAAAATCATCTAATTTTTTATATATTTTATCATAAAAACCTTTTTTATATTTTATTTCATCTTGTATTTTATGATAATTACTAAAAGCACTTCCTAAAATTAAAGAACTTTTACTTCTAGAAGATTTAGTTGCTTTTTGTAAATGAGTTTGAGTCTTTGAAGAAATACTAGTTGATGCTCCTCTTGAAGATAAAGTACCTAAATTAATTTCTTTTCCAACTGCAAATCTTCCATAATCTCTCATTCTAGGAGGCATAATTTCTAATATTTGAATTGGTAAATTTTTAAGTGAATGAGTTAAATATGCACATTCATTATCTAAATAATCAAAATGTTCTATTTTTTCATATTTATATTTTTTCAAATTTAATTTCTTATCATTAAAAAAGAAAAATGCTTCTGTTGATTCTGGTAATTGTTTTTTATGAATATATTTTATTTGTTTTCCTAAAACTTCTCCTTTCCAATGATCAATTTTAAATTGATCTTTTACTTTTAAATCTTTATCAATTATATTATTCATATAATTCATATAATATTTTTTACCTCTTAAATTCATTGGAATCATATCTTGTTGTATAGTTAAAGGATCAGTATATTTTTTATTTTGATCTTCAACAATTAATTCTTTTGAATTAAATTGAGGAAATTTATTTAAATTTTTTTCTATTGATGGTGTTTTAAATATATAAGTTGGAATTGATTTTGGTTTATCATCTTTTTTAACATGTATATTTTCTGATTCATTTAATAAATTATGACTTAAATCCATATTTTGACTTTGTAAATTATGAGTATCAACACTTAAACTCATTCTTGATAAATTTTTTATTCTTTCTTTTTCTTTTTCAATTTCTTTTAAATCTTCTTCATCTTGATGTTCAATATTAAGAAAAATATGACTTCTATTTAATATTTTTTCATCTCTTCCTCTTGGTGGTTTTAAATCAATAACAATATTCTTATTTAAATTATAATTTAAATTTTTATAAAATTTTTGCATTTCTTTAGTAGTTAAATTAATATTATTATTTTTATCACCTCTATCTAAAATTGATTTTCTAGCAATTGAAGTATATTTATTAGATTCTAATTTCTTATTTATTTCTTCCATATTAACATTATCAGAATAAATTTTATAATTATCAGGAATTTTTTTTGGAAGAAGATTTTTTTCATTAATTGAAATATCTGAAATAGAAATATCTTCTTTATTATAAAGTGATAAATCTAATTTACCACTTAAATTTTCATTTTCAATTTCTTCAATTCCTTTCCTCATTTCTTCTAAAGTATGAGTTTCTTGATCATATTGTAAAAAGTTTAAATAAGATTTTCTTCTTCCTAAAGTTGATACAGGAATTCCTTTACCAGCTTCTTTTTGTAAAAAATCATTTAAATTGAAATTTTCTCTTAATCTATTTAATTTTTCTTTTAAAATATTATCATTTTTTAATTGTAAAATTTCTGGTAAAAGTGCATTAGGTCTTTTAAAAGTAACATCATTATAAATTTTATCTTCATCATAAAGATTAAGTTTCTTATCAGCAATAATAGAATTCTCATCAGAAAAAGTATTATTAATTTTTTTTTTTACATTAGCATTATTAATTGAATTAGTACCATCAGATAAACTATTATCAATAGAAACATCAATTTTATCATCAATTGAATTATCAATATTTGATAAAGATAAATCAGTCATAAATGATAATTCATTATTAATTTGAGTTTTATATTTTTTATTCTTATAAATTTCTTTTAACATATCTCGAGATACTAAATTTAATTTTATTGATGCTTTTGATTTTGGTTTTTTAAATGTTGAAATTCCAGGATGTAAACTAAATGAATTTGTTCTTCTTTTTATTTCTTCTTCTTTTTGTTTTTCTTTTTCTAATTTTAGTTCTTCTTTTATTTCAGCTTCAAATGATAAATCTGGTTTTGTTACTAATTGAGCTTGAATAAATTTTTCCATTTCTTTTTTTTCTATTTTTTGTTTTAAATTACTTTCTGGTGTAAATACATTTACATGATTTTGTTGTTGATTTACTAATTTTTGGAAATTTATCATTTCATCTTTTAAATATTTTTGAGTTCCATTTATTGATATTTCTATTGCATCTTTATATATTATTTCTTCTTTTTTTTGAATTTCTTTTTGTTTTTTCTTTTTTTCATCTTCTTTATCATCATGTGATGATTTTTTATCTACAGAATTACTTAAATTTAAAGAACTTTGTCTTGATGATCTTACATGATGTTCATTTGATTTTTTATCTTTTTTTCTTTTTGATGAAATTTTTTCTTCTTTTTTCTTCTCATCAATTAATCTATCAATTTCTTTTTGTTGTTTCTTTATATCTTTACATAAATGAGTTTCTTCTTCATCAATCATTTCTTCAATTGTATATAATTCTTCTGGATTATTATTTGTCATAATATACATATCTTTTACTGTTTGATATACTATTGGAATATCTCTTTTATTTTTTACTATATGAAAGGCTTCTTCATCAACTTTAAAATATAATTCTCTTAAACTTTCTCCACTTTTTGTTAAATTTTTATTTTTTAATGCTCTTTCTTTTTTTTTCTTTTCTTGTTTTGCTTTTTCTTTTAAATCATATCTACTTTTAATTAATTGATAAAAACTTTTTTTACCAATTAATTCTTTTCTAGTAACTTCAATTTTTTCAAATTCTGAATTAGTAACAGCAAGGAATAAATTAATTAAATAAAAACCTCCAATCATAACAAAAAAATGAAAATAAGCAAAAATAATAATAGGATTAATTTGTATTTTATCTTTAAAAGTTCTAGAAACAAAAACATAAATTTCAGCCCATCCTTCAAGAGTAACAATAACAAAAACAGTAACAAAACCATATAAAACATTATCAAAATTAATAACACCATTTTTAGGATTTCTATAAGCTTTAACACAAATAAATTTATTACCATTAGTATTATAACTACTACAATCAGAATCATAAGTACACATTGTTTTTTTTTCAGTTAAAGAAATTAAATAACCATAATTTAAACTCATACATCTTCTAAAAAATAAACCTTGCCACATTTGAACACCTGCAATATCAAAAATAATAAAAAAGAAAAATAATACTATAGTAGTTTCTGCTAAATGACTAATTGATGCTAATAATGCAATTACTAATTTACGAAGTCCTTTAATAGATTTTACTGTTTTTAAAGGACGAAGAATACGAAATGCTCTTAATCCAGCTAAACCTGATATTTTTTTACCATTCATTGTCCTTTCTAAAATCCATGATATCCATCCTACAAAAACTACAAAAAAATCAAGACAATTCCAATAATCTTTCAAATAAGCATTTTCTGTCATTACAAAACCATAAGCAATTATTTTTAAAAGACATTCAAATGTATACCAATATAAAAAATATTGATCAGAAGTATTTGCAATATTATTATTATCTCTTGGATCAGAAATTAAAATAAAGATAGTATTTAAAATAATAATTAATAAAGAAAAATTATCAAATAATTGATTATCAACTAAAAATAAACACCAAAATCTAGCATAAACTAAATGTTTATTAAATTTTTTTCTACATTTTAAACAACAACATCTATCAAAATATCTTCTTGCTTGTTCTTCTTTTCTTAAAGGTTTAAAATCAATAACTTCTTTTGCTCCTATATCACCTTCACTTTCTAATGAAAAATGAGGAATCCCTCTTTCATTTTTTTTATCACTGAAATAATTATTTAATAATCTTCCTTTATATAATAATTTTTCAGTATTATTCATTATCATTTCTACTTTATCAGATTCAACATTTTTCATTTTATCATAACTTTCTTTTAATGATTCAATTTCTTTTTGTAAATCATCTGTGTCAATTCCTTTTAATGCATTTACATCTTTTAATTTCCTTTTTTCTTTTAATTTTTTTTTAATTTCCATTCTTTCAACATCTCTTTTAATATCTTCTTCTTCTTTATCATGAATATTATCATATTCTAAATTAAAAACATCATTTTTAAAAAATTGTTCTTTATAAAATTTATCATATTCCATTAATTGACTTTTATCTGCTTCAATTTCTTCTTCATTTCCTATTTCACTATCTGTTTCCATTAAATATTGATTTTCTAAATCTATTAAATCACCTTCATCTGAAATTGAATCTTCTTTTTTTTTTTCTTCTTCTTCTTTTTTTTCTTCATCTAATTGAAAATTATCTTCTTTTATTGTTTTATTTCTCATTGTTATTTTTCTAGTAAATTTCTTTTTAAATTTTAATTTATCTTCTGAATTTTCAGAATCATTTTCATCATTAACTATTTTATTTAAATTATTTATCATTCTTTGTGTATGTTTTTTAGTTGATTTTCTTCTTTTAAAATTATTATCTAAATCATATAAAGCTTCTTTTTCTTTTAATTTATTTTGACTTATATTATCAATTATAGTTGATGGTTTTTTTAAATAATTATTTCTTCTTTGTGATTTTTTGTTGTCTTCATCAAAATTAAAACCTAATTTTGTTAAAGAATTTTTTAATTTTTCATCATTTTCTAAATCTGAAGAAACTAATGATTCTGTTTTTGAAACATCTAATCCTTCTTTTATTTTTTTTTCCTTTTTTATTTGTTCATCAATTTGTTCATCTATATTTTTTAAAGTTAATTCTCTTTCTTTTGTTTGTTCTTCTAATAATTTTAAATATTCAATTTGTTTTTTTTTTCTTTTTTCTAATTTATTTTTTTTTAATTCTATATTTTCTAATATTGAATTTTCTCCTGTTCCTTTTTTTTCTTCTTCTTTTTTTTCATTATTCATATCTAAATTTCTTTTTGTTATTCTATGTTTTGTGCTTCTTATTGATTTTTTTTTCTCTTCATTTCTATCATTTGGATCTATTGATATTTTTGATTTTTTTGAATCTAATTTACTTTTACCTTTTTTTTCTTCTTCATTTTCTTTTTTATTTAATTCTATATTTTCTTCTTCATTTTTATTTTTTTCTTCTATTTTTTTTTTATTTTTTTCAGTTTCTTGGTCTTTTTTTCTTTTTTTATCTTCTATTTCTTTTTTTTTCTTTTTATCTTCTTCTTTTTCATCATCTTCTTTTTTTACTTTTTCATCTTCTTCTTTTTTTATTTTTTCTTCTTTTTCTTTTTTTTTCTTTTCTTCTTCTCTTTTTTTCTTTTCTTCTTCCCTTTTTTTCTTTTCTTTTTCTTCTTTTTCTTTTTTTATTTTTTCTTCTTTTTCTTTTTTTTTCTTTTCTTCATCTTCTTTTCTTTTTCTTTCTTCTTCTTTTTTTATTCTTTCTTCTTCTTCTTTTATTTTTCTTTCTTCTTCTTCTCTTTTTTTTCTTTCTTCATCTCTTTTTTTCCTTTCTTCATCTCTTTTTCTTTTTTCTTCTTCTCTTTTCTTTTTTTCTTCTTCTCTTTTCTTTTTTTCTTCTTCTTCTTTTATTTTTCTTTCTTCTTCTTCTCTTTTTTTTCTTTCTTCATCTCTTTTTTTCCTTTCTTCTTCTTTTTTTTTTCTCCAAAAAGTTTTTAACTCAGAAAAAGCATTTTTTCTCTTATTCTTTTTTTTCTTCTTCTCTTTTCTTTTTTTCTTCTTCTCTTTTCTTTTTTTCTTCTTCTTCTTTTATTTTTCTTTCATTATCTTTTATTTTTCTTTCTTCTTCTTCCCTTTTTTTCCTTTCTTCTTCTTTTTTTTTTCTCCAAAAAGTTTTTAACTCAGAAAAAGCATTTTTTCTCTTATTCTTCTTTAATTTTTTATGTATATTTTCTAATTGTTCAAAACCTTTATTTATATTAATTTTTGAATTTGCTTTTATTTTCAACTTTTTCATAAATAATTTTTTAATAAGTTTTTTATATTTTTTTTCAAAATCATTCAATCCTTCTTCAATTTTATTTTTATTTTCTTTGTCTTTTTTTTCTTTATTTTCAATTTTCTTTTTTTTAAATTTTTCGGCATCTTTTTTCATAGAATCCAAATCTAAAGGAGATATATTTTTTTTATCTCTTTCTGCTTTTCTTATTTTAATTAATCTATTCATTTTTGTTTCAATATCCTCTTCTGATATTTCTGAACTTGATTCATAAATTTCATATTTTTTATATTTATCTGTTGATTTGGAATCTTTTTTTTTCCCAATGTTTAAATTAAGCGTTTCATCATCTTTCTTCATTTTACAAATTTTATTAAAATATTTTCTAAAATAAATTTAATAACTTTTATAAAACAAAAAAAACATTATATATCATTTATTTTGTTTTTAATGATTTCATGATTTTGAAAGACAAAAAAATTAAAAACCAATAACATTATATTAAATAAAAACAATATTACATCAAATATAATAAATAAACAAAACAATAAATATATACACTAAAATTAATTATAAAAAATAAATCATAAAAATAAAAAATAATTTTTGTTTTAATATTTTAATTCCCAAAAAAATAAACTTAAATAATAAAAAAATAATAAAAAAAATAAAACTTCAAAAAAAAAAAAAAATGGAAAAAATAAATAAATCAAACAATCCAAAAACCTTACCAAACTTTCATAAAAAGCCAATAAAATATGATAAATCTCGAATAATAAAAGGAACAGTACACACAGGTCAAAAAAAGACCAACTACGGATCAATACCAAATAAAAATGAAATATTTCTCTTTCCAAAATCTCCAATCGACAATCGTTTTTCCTCAGGTCAAAACAACATATATTTCACAGATACTCAAACTTTTCCAGGAGCAGGATCATATAATTTAACAAATGAATTTTTTTTAAATCCATATCAATCAATTTCATTTACAAATACAACAGAAAGATTTAAAAGTGACTTTAATGGAATTCCAGGAGTAGGTGATTATGATATTGCAATAGATGATAATAAAAATAAAGTTAGATATAATGGTTTATATAGAAATTATAAATTTGATACAAATTATAATTTAGGTAATTTATTTACACCAACTCCAACTCAATATAATCCTGTTAAAATAAATGAAGGTTTTATTAAGAATAAAAAATTAAATTTTAATTCTTATACTGGAAGAAATGATTATGCTGGAATTACTGTTGATAGTAGTAGTAAAGATAAATTTCCTGGTCCTGGAAGTTATTTTAAAGATAAAAATAAACCTGTTAAAAATAATAAAGATTTATATCATAAGAAATTATTTAAAAGTCAATATTCTCTTTTAAGAATGGAAGCTAAGAATTTATTAAATAAAATAAAGAAGGATAAAGATAAAAGTGTTGATGAGAATATTCCAATTAATTTTAAATTGTTAAATACTAGAAAAAATGAAAATCAAAAAATTATTAGTGTTATTGATACTACAAATACATATATTGATAAAAATGCACCTGTTCCATTATATTATGTTAAACCTGTTGATATTAATAAAAGTAAATTATATAAAGATGGAAAAATTCCTTATGTTAGTTTTAAAATAAATGAAGAAAGAGAATTGAAATATATTAAAGATGTTTTAGGAAATGATAATGCTAGACCTGATATTTTTTATCTTAATAGTCCTAGATGGAAATTTTATAATAATAAATATAAATTTAAAACTCCTGGTCCTGCTTATTATTATTCTGATAGAAAAGATATTTAATTTTTTTTTATATAATATTTATAATTAATTCAATTTCAGTTTTTTGTTTTTTTATATTAAAAATAATAAAATGATATTCCAATAATGTTTAAATAAATTAAAATTAAAATTACAATTAACACTTTCATATATTTTCTTCAAATTCATTTTTAAATAAATAGTTAATCATTAATAAGTAGAATTATTATTTATAAAATAATAATAAATTTAATTCCCTTGGTTGCTATTTTTAATTTCTTCAAAAATTTTTTCCACTTCTTCTGTTTTTGGTTGAAAATTATTTTTAATAGTATTTTGATCAAAATAATTTTCTTTAATACCACCATTTTCAATATTAACCAAACCTCCAAAATTATCAATTGCTTTATCAATATTTAAAGTATTCTTTTCATTCTTTTTTTCTTTAAACTCTTTTATTAAATCTTTAATATTATAATTTTCTTTTTTATATTTAGAATTTTTTTTTTGATAAATATTATTTGCATTAATTTGAATAGGTTTATTATTTTTTTGAAATGATAAAATATCCATAATTTTCCTATCAAATTCATAATTGTTTCCATAACTATATATTTTCTTTTCAGGTAGTTTTCTCCTACATTTTTTACAAGTTGAAGTTGAACAATAATTATTTTTATTTATATTAAAATTATTATTATTTTTCAAATAATTATTATTATAATTTAATTGAACATTCTTAATTGGTGATTTATTATATTTAAATATAATATCTTTAGGATTTAGGTAGCTTCTTATATAATTAATTGCGCTATTTGTTCTTATATCAAAACTATTCCTTATATTATTCAAATTTCCTGATAGAAATCCTCTATTGAAAATATTCACTTTTTTATTTATTTTTAATCTTTTATATCTATCTAATAGATTTTGATGAGAATTTAAAAAAGATTTTGTCTTTTCATGTAAATTATTAATCATTTCTGATATATCACTTTTTGTTAAAAGTCTAGCTTTTGCTTTAAAACTTTCTGGTCTTTCATTTTTTATATCATTTCTTGTTTTAATATTTATTTTTATTGTATTTTTTAAATTATTATTATTTACATTATTTAAAAATCTCCTATTTTTATATGTATAATTATCAATATTTTTATTCTTTGGAGGAGTTAATAAATTATTAATTGAATCAACAGATAAGTTATCCTTACTATAAATACTATTATTATTAATATTATTAGAACTTTTATTAATAGATAAATTTTCAAAATTATAATCATTTAAATCATTTGATGATGCTTCATTATTCCTATTTGTTGTAGTATTATATCTTAATGTATAACCATTTTTAAAAGGACTATAATTAGTAAAATGTCTAGAAGCATTATCAATACTTACATTAGTAGTAATTGTATTTAAATAATCAGGACTTTTCAAATTTAATGTATTATAAAATTTATTTGTACTATTTGGTCTTAAATGTTGTTTATTTAAACTATTTGATATATTTGAATTTGATTCTGTTAACAAATTATTCAATCTTTCAATTTTATGATTTAATAAATCAAAATTCATTCTTATGTTCATCATTGTTGGTGATGAAGATTTAATATCTGAATTTAATATACAAAAAGGAGAATGTGAATATTCATTTCTTTTTGTTTTTTTTTCTCCAAATGAAAAATTTGAATTATTTAATATATTTTCTCCTTTTATATCTATTAAATTTCTTCTTAAACTTGTTTCATTTCCTATATAATCATTAAATTGATTTGGTAAAGAAATTGAAGGTTTATATGATGATATGGAATTTTGTCTTAACGATTGATTATTGAACATTAAAAATAATTATTAATAATATTTATATTTATAAATTTTTATAAATAAAATTTAAGTTATATTTTAAAATTTAAAATTAAAAATTTTTTATAAAATATTAATTGTTATCTATTTTTTTATATGGAGCAAGCACCTATAGTGACTAACGAACAACAAATTAATTCACTTTCAAAAAGTTTTAATGTTAAATCTGATAAAGAACATGATTTTTCAATTTCAATTTCAACTGGAATTTCAAATTGTCTTTTAATTAAAGGTAAATATGAGGATAATCTTAAATTTCATTATTATTCTTCAATGAAAGCAATTGATGATATTAAAAAAAATAAATATTTTTTAATGTTTGATAGTATAGAAGAAATTTTTAATGAATTGAGTAATTTAATTGATAATTCTAAACCTGTTATTATAGAAGAAACAAATAAATTTTTATTATCAATTCCTCTTCCAACAACTAAAATAAAAGAAATAATTTTTGAAATTAATGAAGAAGAAAAAAGTGATAAACAAAAAATTGAAGAATTATATTTAATTATTTCAAATTTAAAAGAACAAATTTTATTAAATAAGAATGAAAATAATTTAAAAAAAGAAATTATTGAATTAACTTCTAAAGTAGAAGAACAAAATAAAGAAATAGAAGAATTAAAAAAAAAAATAGAAAGTTGGATTGAATATAAAAAAGAAAAAGATAAAAAAAAAGAAAAACTATTGAATTTAGATAGTTTAATAATAAATAATAATAAAAATTATAATACAACATTAAAAAACTGGATAAATCCAAATAAACAAATAAAAACAGAATTATTATATAGATTATCTCGAGATGGTATTTCATATGAAACATTTCATAAATATTGTGATAATAAAGGACCAACATTAACTTTAATTGAAGCTGATGAAGGATTTATAACGGGAGGATATACATTATTAAATTGGGATTCAAATAGTAAGTGGAAAAATGATAAAGATACTTTTATTTTTTCATTAACTGAAAATAAAAAATTTATTAAACAAAATATTTCTAAATCAATTTATTGTTTAAATTCTTATGGTCCATGGTTTAATAATTTTGGATTTGAATTAAATTCAAGAAATAAATTTATGAAAGAATGTAAATTTCAATATGGAAATGCATTTTTAAATGCTAATGAAATTATTCCTAATGAAAAAGAAAATAAATATTTTGACGTAAAAGAAGTAGAGGTTTATAAAATTATATTTGTTTAAATTAAAAATATATTATATTGATTATTTAATAAACACTATTGTTATATATTAAGAATTATTTTAATAATAAGATTTATTGTTGATTTTAATTTTAAAAAATGATTGGTGATTGGGGATTTAAAATAAAAAAACTATTTAATAATTATAAATTATAATTAGTATTTAAAAATTTTTGAAATATTAAATTTAAAAAAAACAAAATATTTATTTAATCAATATTATATTCAAGTGGATTTCTCATAAAAGAAATAAAATTATCTTTTGTTATAATTCCAGAGTCACCTCCAACAATATTAATCATTTCATCAATTTCGTCTTGTGATAAAGTTTCTCCAATTTCTTTTGATAATTGTGTAAGAGATTCTTTTGTTAATGTTAATTTTTCTTTATCTCTTTTATCATTTTCTTTATAATTACATAATAAATAAAACTGTTCTTCTATTTCTTTTTTTGGATCTTTTTCATCTATTTTTTTTTTTGCTATTTGATAAAATTCTTCAAATTTGTATTTGTCATTTATTCCTTTTTTAAACATTTCATTTAATAATGGAATTAATTCTTTTTTCTTTATTTCTATTCCTAAAGTTTTTAAACAAATTTTCATATTAGAACCTAAAATTAATTTTTTTTTATCTGTGTCAAATAAATTAAAAACTTCTCTTATTTCTTCTTTTTTTTGTCTATCAATATCACTCATTAAAACTTCACCTGAACTTTTGTTTTTTTGATGAACACTTTTTCTATTTGTTGAATTTGATTTATTTTCTTGATTTATCATTATTTATATAAAATTAAAAATTTAATTAAAAAAAAATTAAATTTTGTCAAAAATAACATATATTTTTATTTATAGATGAAGGAAATAATTATAATATATCAAATAAAAAATCGGATAAAAGATAAAATATAAACATTAATTTATAAAATTAATTTAAAACTTAGCTAATAATTAATTAAAATATATAATATTTTCTATATCTTTTAATTTAATTTAATTATATAATCAAAAATTATTATAAAAACTAAAATAATCCATATTAAAAAAAAAAGAAAACCTTAAATTTAAAAAAAAAAAAAATTTAAAAAAACATGTCAAAAATAAATGAAGTAAAAATTCTTCATTTCGACTCAGTAATATCCTTAAGTTTAGTAACAGAATCATTAGAAAAAAAAAGATCATTATACGTAATGAGATTAGAATCTTTAGATGAAACAATGCTTTTAAGAAAATGTAATCCACTTTCAGATTTTTCTTCAATAAAAGAATCATTATTCATAATAAGAAGAATAAGAGAACAAGTAATTGATGAACCTCTTCCTTTAAATGAAGCAGAAAATATTCAAGCATTAAGAGTAAATTATAATCAAAATTTTATTCTTCAACATATGGTTTCTAAAAAATTTTTATCAAAAGATAAAATGAGTGGTAATAATAATTATAAATTAAAACTTGTTGAAAAAGAAAATTTAGCTGTTCCTTTAACTTTTAGAAAAATTGTTGACACTAGATCATCTTTAACTTATATTACTTATAATCAAATTATTTATTTAAGTGTTTATGTCAAGGAAAAAGCACAATTTTATTATGTTAATCAATTAGGTTCTAAAAAAGATTATATTGAATTTTCAGATTTAGTAATTGAAAAAGATTTTAATAATAAATTTACAATTATAAATCAAAATTGTTTTGGTCAAGATGATGGATATTTATATTCTGGTCAATTAGTAAATATTACTTTTCAAGAAAAACAACAATTAAATGAAAAAAATTATATGATTGGAGTTGAATGTCAAAAAGAAGTTAAAACAGGAGAATTAATTTCATTAAAAGAAGAAGTTAAAGAAGATATTGAAAATTTTATTAAAGATAATGGCCAACAAGGAAATGATTTATCAGAATTAAAAATGGAAAATAAAAATGAAAGTGGAATAAAAAGTGTTAAATCATATAATGTTAAAAATGAATTATTTAAACATATTAATCATAATACTTTTTGGATTATTGAAGAAGAATTTTATAATCAACATACAAAAGCTAAAAGAAAACCAATTTTAACAGAAACATATTTAAGAATTAAAAATCCTTTATTAGGATTATATCTTAAAATAGTTAAAAAACCTCAAATTGAAGGGGCAGCTAATCAAAATGATGAATATGAATTTGAATTAGTTGAAGAAAATAATTTAATGAATAATTCTATGTTTTATTCTAATTTTCAAATTTTTCATTATTCAATTAACGCTGAAAATAAAAATTTAAGTGATAGAGGGAAATATGTAATTAAAAGTATTTTTAAAGAATTTAAACCTAATGATATTGATACTAGATTAAATATTGATTCTATTAATTCTTATTTTGAACCTATATCTTTATATCCTGATGTTGATGATAAAATTGGAGTTAGGAAAGGAGAAGAATTTGTATTTGAAATTAAAAAAATTGATATTTATAAAGCAAATGAAGCTATTTATTTAAAAAGAATAATAGAACATTTAGATTATTTAGTTAAGAGTTATAATAAAAAATTCTATAATCAAAGTAATGTTATTGAAGTTATTTCAAGACATATTACTTTTTTTACTAATTATTTAATGAATTTAGATTATTCATTTAAAGATGTTAATTTAGAAACTAATTATCCAATTCCAGAAAGACAAAATTTATTAAGAAAATATAAAATATTAGATATAATTACTCAAATTATTTTATATTTTTTACCTACTGTAAGACAAAATAGAGGTAAATATGAAAGTAATGATAATAAAAATGAATCAAATAGTGGATTACAAGTATTAATGAAACAAATTTTAAATTTTTTAACTAATTTATCTCAGAATAACGAAAAGATAAAACAAGAAATATTTTGTGCTATGAAAAATATATTAGAATTATCTGAATATTTATTTAAAAAAGATAGAACTGCATTATTAGATTTTATTTTCATTATTTTAAAAGGTTCAACTGCTTTACAAGAATGTGTTCTTGGTTCTGATATAATGTTAATAAATAGTTTTAAAAGTAGGAAAAAAAATTTATCTATACTTGAAAGAGAAAATTTAATTCATATTGATAAGATATTTTCATATTTAGAAACTTCAATAAATTACTTAATTTTTTATAAGAATATAATAACTTTTGATAAAGTAACTTATAAAAAAGATTCAATTAAACAAAAAATAAAAGAACATATGCATAAAATAATAAATGAATTTGAATCAAATAAAAAAAAAAGAAATTATAAAAAAATATTATTTACTATCATTCAAAAAATAAAATTATTATTAGGGCAAAGGAAAAAATTAGTAGAAAAAATTCATGAAAAAACACCAGAAGATTTAGCAGTATTACACAATATAAAACAAATTCAAATATTCTTAAATTTTTTTCAAAAATTTGATTTAAACAGTTCATTATTTTTAAAAGAATTATTTTTTTCAGAATTAACAAAAAATAAATTAGGAGAAAAAACAAATCAAGATTACTTAGATAAAAAATTAAATTTTTTAATTCAAGGAAATATAAAACCAGAAAAAGTAACAGGAGATTTAGATATTGATGTTAAATCACAATTAGCACCTTTATTCCCTTTACATTTCTATAATCAATTTTTTCCTAAAATTGAAGAAAAAGATGAAAAAGCAATTTTAGAAGGAAAAGAAAATTTATTAAATATTGAAATTTTAAGTGATGAAGATTCAAATGATGAAAAAAATGATGATACTAATATTATTAATACTAATAGAATTATTCCTCAAATGAAAAGAAGTAAAACTCATTTTGTTAAAAAAAATAATTTTGAAGTTTTAAATAATTCTAATGATAGTTCTGATTCTGAAAATGAGGAAAATAAAAAAAAAATTATTGAAGGAGTTGAATTAAATAAATATTTATGTATTGTTTATTCAATTTATCAATTTTGTATTAATCAATATTTTGATGCTATATATAAAGTTATTAAAAATTTTAAAAATATTTTAGTTAATTATGAAAGTTTTGGTAATTTTGATTTATTAAAAGAATATTTGACTTTTATTAGATATAATCTTTTAAAAAAAGTTGTTTTTTTAAATAATCCAACAATGACATTAATATACAAAAATGTTACACAAGAACCAACAATAATAGAAAATAAATTTAATTTTGGAGAAAAAGAAGAAGGATTAAATAATACTGGAATGGGTTCTGAAGAAATTTATTTAATTAGATTTTTATTTTATTTTTGTAAAACATATAATAAAATAAATTTTCTTTTAAGAAAATTAAGCATTTTTCATGAAATACAGAAATTATCACTTTCAAAAGAAATGATAAGTTATGAATTGACTTTTTCAAAAATTATACAAGAATTAAATGAAAATAGACAGAATATAATTGCATTATATCAACAATTAAATACTGAAAAAGATCAATTAATAGCATCAGGAAGATTTCATATTTCTGGTATAAAAGCATTTTTAATTCAAAAAAGAATAAGTTTTGTTACTAAACTTCTTGGTAAATATGATATAGGAAATTATTTTGATAAAATAATTTATATTAAAAATGAAGAATTATTATCTCATATAAAATCATCAAGTTATGAATTTCATAATATAAAAGAACAAATTGAAAAAATTCATAATGAATTTGATAGTAATAATCCATCTGAAGAAAAACAAGGAAATACAATTTATATTTCAAATATAATTAATAGTTTAATTGAAGTTTCAAATCAATTTTATACAATATTTGAAAATGCTAAAAGAGATAAAGATGAAGATAATATTTTATTTTATATGAATAATAATAATAATATTGATTCAATGTTAATTAAAGAAGATGATGCATATTTAAGAAAAATCCAATTTCCTGATACATTACATAAATTAATTGAAGTTATTAATTCATTTTCTCATGTTGAAAAAGCAAGTTTATTAAAGTTAGAATATTGTAAAGAAATATTAAGAATATTTATTTCAATGACTAAAAATTATTCTAAATTTAATAAATTATTAGAAACTGAAATGGATATTTATATTGATTTAGTACATAAATCATTAGAAAGTGTTAAAATTTATACTTCTGAAAAATTTGATGATAAACAAAATGAAAGAGTAATTTTATCAATTATTTATAATAGTTCAATTGCTTTTTTATATTTAATAGAAAATTCAAAAATGAAATTTGCAGATTTAAAAAAATATTTATCAAAAATATTTGAATTATATTATGAAATATATCAAGATTTAAGACCAAATATAAAAGTAGTTTATCAAATATTTTATACATATTTAGTAACAAGAATACTTCTTTATTTAAATAGAGATAAAGCTTATGATTTTTATTATTATGAAATGTTCTTTCAAAAAATTTATCCAATGAGAGAAATGAGAAAAAGAACTTTATATTGTATAAATGAAATAAATTCTCATAGTAAAGAAACACCAGAAGAAGAAGAATCAGAAGAATCAAATAGTCAATCATCAGAAAATATTTCAAGTGAAAATGTAGAAAGTAAAAATGAAGAAGAGAATTTAAATGATAATGAAATGTATGAACAAGAAGAAAAATTAGAATTTACAATATTTTTAAATTTTCTTAATATATATGTAATTTATTTAAATGAATTAAATTCAGTTCGTCAAAATTTAACATTTGATAAATCAGGAGTAGCTAAATTTAATTTTAAATCATTAAATGATAAAATAAAATATGTTTTAGATTCTTCAATTAAAATATCAGATGATCAATTTAAATTAGAAAAAAATGAATCATTTGATGAAAGAAATAGTGTTACAAAAGGACAAACTCAATTAAGAGTATTAAATCAATTAACAGTAAGTGGAGGAGATAATTCAAATCATAATTCAATTAATCCTTTTACTGATTATAATTCAACTCATGTAAATCAAAATGAAATGACTAAAAATTATGCTGGAGTAAAAAATCTTTATCCTGATGTTAAAAATGATTATGAGTTTGAAAGTGTTTTATTAGAAAGTATAATTTATTATAAATTAGAAAAAAAAATTTTAGAAATTGGAATAGTTGAATTTAAAAGATATAAATTTTATTATTATGATACTGAATATATTGATATTATTTTAATAGAAAAAATTTTAAGAGGAATTGGAATTAGAAATAAATTAAGAGATTTTTGTGAAGATAATCCTGTAGATATTGAAGATAATTTTGAAGATGATTCATCTTCAATAGATAATAAAAATGATGTTTCTTTAATGAATATATTAATTAAAAATTTACAAAATTATGATATTGTTGTTCATTATCATTCTTTTGAAAAAGCATATTATCAAATTTTACATGAAGAATTTATTAAAAATGATATGGTTAATTTTATTGAATGTTTAATTAAAAAATTTGATAAAAATGATTTAGAAAGTATTTATGCAATGAAATTTTTTAATTATATTAAAATGAATGAAATGTATCCTCAAGAAAAACAATTACTTAAAAAAAGAAATGATACTTTATCTTTAGTTGAAACTTTATTAAAAGTAGATTCTGATTCTTATTCTAAAGAAAAAATTTATCAATTTGATGATATTGAAACAAATTTAACTAATAAAAAAAATATTGTTGATATTAATAAGTTATTTCATCATATTATGTATCTTTATCCTCAAAATAGTAAAAAATTAACTATATTATTTTATATGATTTCATTTAAAATTCTTCATAAAAGTTGTTTAGAAATTGAAAATAAAAATTCAGGAATAGAAAGTATTATTAAATTTGATGATATAATAAATGGTTTAATTAGTTTATTTAAAAGACAAATTAATCAAACTATTATTTTAGATAAGGAATTATTTTTAACTGTTTTAACCACAATTTCAATAATGTTAAATATGATTATAAATGAACAAAATAATTTTGTGATAAAAAATCCAGAATTATTTAAAAACTTATTTTCGTCTTTTGATTTTATATTAGATTGTTTAGCAAAAGATTTACAATCAATTTTAAAATTTATGATGAAACCAGAAAGTTCTAAAATTACTGATAAATCAATTAAAAAACAAGAAAAATTAAAAAGAATTATTAACTTTTTAAAAACTATTTTTATGTTTAATAATATTGGTGATTCTAGTTTATTATCTCAACTTAAAACATATAATTCTAAAATTGTAGAACAAATAATTAAATTACTTTTTGTTCTTCTTAAATTTAATTTTAATAATTCTATATCTTCAATTTTACTTTTATTAGAATTTTTAAATAATTTTATTGATGGTCCTGATATTGATAATTTACATTTACTTTTCTCTCAAGGTTATTTAGAATTAATGGAATATGTTATTAAAAATGTTGATTATTATAAATTATTTATTGAATATATTAATAAAGAAAACTTATATGATATTATTGATAATATGATTGAAATAGAATATAAAATTATGAAAATATTTTTTATATATTTTAATATTGCATTTCATGATAAAAAAGATTTGACAAATTATATTAAAGTAAGAAAATTTTATGATGAAAATTTTGAATTTATAACAAATAAATTGAAAAGAATATATTATATATCACAAAAAGAAATGGAATTTAAAAAATTTGATATTGATAAAATGTTAAGATATAATAATAATAATGATTTTTATTCAGATGAAGATTTATATATTAGAGCAGGAATTACAGATGATAATATTGATGTAGAAAATGATGAAAAGAATGATAATAAAGAAGAATTATATGATATGAAAGAAAATCAAAAAAACATAAACAATAATAAATTTTGTTTAATTAAATTTGAAATTATTTTAATCTACTATACATTATATATATTTCAAAGAGAAATTATGTATGAAAATTATTTTGATATTAAATCAAGTAAAATCACATTTTTTAATAGAATATATAATTTTATATATTCATTTATAATGTTTATATTCAATTTTTCAATTACACCATATTTTATTGTAAAATATATAATAAGATGTTTAGGTTTAAAAAAAAAGAATAATGTAAGATTATTTGAACAATTATATGATATTAATGATAAATATTTAAAAGTTGATGAAAGAGAAATGATGTCATATATGAAAGAAAATATAACTTCAGTTGAAGTTACATTAAATGATATTTTATATAAAGTTTATTTTCCAATTTTAAGTAAAAGTAAATTAATAAAAAAAAATTCTCAAACATATTTAAAAGTAGAAAGTGATCAACTTCAAAATTATATATATCACATAATGAATAATTATGACAGAATTAATATAGAAGCAACTCAAAATTTAAAAATTGATTCAATTTTAGAATTACCTTTCATAAAAATAATATTTCAAAATATGGATTTAATACAAACATTATCATTATTAGTAGGAATAATAATAAATATATTTATTTTAATGTCATATTCAACTTTTACAAAAGATGCATTTTGTGATAAAAAAGATTCAAGAATAAATTGTCCTTATTTTATATATAAATCAGGAAAAAATAAATTAGATAGAACAAGAAAAGCATTTTGGGGTTTAGGATTTGTACATTTATTATTAACAATATGTTTATTTTTAAATTATTATTTAAGAATTTTTGCAATAGAATTAAAAAAATCAGAAAGTAAATTTAAAGTAAATGAATTAAAAAAAACAAAGAAAAAAAGAATAATATATGGAATATGGAGATTTATAAGTTCAATATTAATACCAACAGTATTTAATTCCTTATTTAATTTCGAAAGTTTATTTTATATTTTAGCATTAGGATTTAATTTATTAGGAATATTCCTTCATGATTTTTTTTATGGTTTCATGTTAGTAGAAGTTATAGTAAGAGTAGAAGTTATGAAAAATGTATTACTTGCAATTTATATTCCATGGAGACAAATAATAATAACTTTATTAATATTCTTAGTTATAATATATTACTTTTCACTTTTTGCTTTATCTTTTTTCCCAAGTCATTTTAAAATAATAGGAGATACAAAAAATTTTTTAAATACTTTTCTAAGAGTATTTGATCAAGGATTTAAACAAGATGGTGGAGTAGGAACTTATTTAGATAAGACTTTAGAACCACATTATGTTCCATATACACATAGAAATTATATGGGAATTAGATTTTGGTATGATAATATTTTTTATTATATTGCAATTACTACTATTTTTCAAATGTTTCTTTCAATTATTAATAATTATTTTTCTAGTCAAAGAGAAGATCAAGAAAAATTTGCTGAAATTGTTGAAAGAGAATGTATTATTTGTGGTATTGAAAGAGAAGCTTTGGAAAAAATGTATTCTAATCATAAATCTGCTTTTGAAATTCATACTAATCATGATCATAATATTAGTGATTATATTTGTTATTTAAATTTTATACAAATTTTAACTAAAAGAGATATTGTTGAAGAAAATGTTTGGAAATTACATTTAGGGAATAATTATTTTTTTTTACCTAAAAATATTTGCTTTAAGTTGAAGGAAAGAAGAATTTTAGAACATTCTGGACATCATCAAGAAAATTAATTTTATGTTTGTAATAGTATTTTTGTTTTTTAATATTTTTTCTTCAAATGTATAAAAATAATTTCTTAATAATGGTTTAATAAATTTTTTGTTTTTTTTATTATATATTAAACAAATTTACACCATTTTAAATTATTTCCTTCTTTAAAAAACAATTCAATAAATTTATAAAAAAATTTACAACTTTTATTATTAATAACATTAAAAGTTATAAAATGGAAGATTTTAACAATGTAAATATCAAAGAAATAAATTTAAAAGAAAAAGAAAATGTATTAACAGAAACAGCAAATTCAGACATAATAAAACACACATTTTCTCAAACAAAAGGGAATTTATTAATAGAAGACACTGAATTTCCAGAAAATAAATACATATATATATTTCACGTAAATCTAGATTTATTATTCAATATATTTATACTCCCAGAATTTTTACCAAATATTTTTTTTAACAAATCAAAAATAACATCTATGAAAAATAATACAAATATTGCAGAAGAAGGAAATGAAATTGAAATAGAAACATCTGTAAATCATAATAAATTTAAAATTAAAGTTATTAATTCAATAAATACTCAATTTTATAAATCATTTACACATGATATAATAGAAAAACCTACTTTATTTGCAGGATTTACTACAACATTTAATTTTTTTTGGGATTCTATTGAACAAGTTTCTATTCTTCAAATTATTATTGTTATTAAAGATACTTTATATAAAACTTCTATTGCTGATTATATGTTTAGTAGACATAATCATAAGTTTAAAATTATTACTGATTATTTAGAAGAAAAATTTAAAAATTTTGAACAATCTGAATCTATATCTATTAATAGGAATATTTCTTATATTTGGCATTTTTTAATTGATTATAATAATATTAAATTCTTTTTTGGGGATGGAAATAATAATCATATTGAAATTGGGATATTATATGATAGAGATAATGAAATTGAAATTATTGATAGAGATAAAAATAATAAAATTAGAGTTTTAATTAGTTCTGATAATAATAATGAAAATGAAAATGAAAAAGAAATATTATTTCAAATTATTTCTAGTATAATTCCTCTTCCAAAGCAAAGAATTAAAATTAAATTAATTAAAATTGATGAGTTTAAAACTATGGTTTTTTTTTCACATCAAATTATGCAATATATTGATTATGATATTTTAGGAAGTTATAGTTTTATTAAAAAAAAAGCTTTATGGGAAATTAAAACTTTATTAGAAAATTAAATTTGTATTTATGTATTTAAATTTTATTTTTTTATTTATATTTAATTTAATATGATGAATTTAATGATTTATTTTATTATTAATTTAAGTCTTAATAATTGTCAAAATATTTTTATATCCTATAGTAGTAAAGATAATTCAACACAAGAAAATAGATTTTATAATGAATTTCATCAAAGTTATAATCAAATATTCAAAAATAAAAAAAAAATTTCAGAAAATTTCACAACTTTATATAATATTACAATTAATAATACTGAATATAATGCTATATTTAATAAAATACCTTCATTTAAAGATTATAAGGAAAAAATAATAATATTTTCTCCAAAACCAATTACAATAAATATAAATGGAGATTTATATTATAATAATACATCAAATAAATTTTATTTTAAAAAAAATATATATTTTTATTCAATTAATGAAATAGATTTTCAAACAAATAATATAACTCTTGAATTTAATTTTAAATATAAAAAAATAAAAAGATTCAAAGATTTAAAACTAGAAAAAGGGTTAGATTTAATACATAGTTTTCAAATATTACTTATATTAGACGATGAAATTGTTCCAAAAATTACCAAAGATATTGAAATTCAAATGAAGAAGGGTCTAACTTCAAGATATAAAAAAATATATAAAACTGAATATATACCTTTTGAGTTAGCTTCTTTTTTTGGTGAATTAACTCTTTATTTAAAAACTGAGATAGATGGTTTTTGTCAAATTTTTAATAATAGTGATAGAATATTTTGTCCTCTAAAAGGAATAATATGTAAAGAAAAAATAGACGATGATACAAGTATAACAAAATATGAAAATGGTAAAAAAGCATTTATAGAAGATATAAATTTATTAGATTTTAAAGAAAATGAAAATGGAATATATGTGAATTATGTTATTGTTGAGCAAATTTTTCATTTAATTCATTATAATTTTTATACATTTACTTTATCAAATTCAAATAAAGAACCAAATTTACCTTATATGAATGTTTATTATTTAAATCAATTTTTTCATAATATTGCCTCATATTATATTCTTTCTGAAGAATTTTATATAATTTTTCAAATTATAAGTTGTCAAAAATTAGATAAGAATAATGGATCGGTTTATTTATCTTTTCATATATATATTCATAATGATGTGATTGTTAATGGTATTTTATTTGCCAATTTTTCATATATATTATATCTTGAGATTCAAAAATTTAAATTTCAAATAGATTCTTTTAATATTACTTCAGTTAATATTGTTCAATCAGTTTTTAGAATAAAAGACAAAAATTATTTTATTAAAAAAATTAAAGAAGATTGGATTGGTGTTAAAAAAATAAAATTTCCTCCACTTCTTCAAAATGGAATTAATTTTTATAAATATATACTTTATATTGTAAAATATGAAATAGGGAAAAATGGATTTTATATAAAAGGAAAAAAAAATAAATATATTCCATTAGATATTTATTAATTTATAATATATATTCTATTATGAATTTTATTTTAATATTAAATAAATATTAAATTAAATACATAAAAAGTAAAAAAATTTATTCCTTAAAAAATATACATTAAAAAATTTTTAATCATCAAAAATTTTTTTTTATACACAATATCAAAAAAAAATTTAAATTATTTGTTTTTCTATCTAATTCTTCTAATTCATTCTTTAATTTTTCTCTTAATTCTTTCATTATCTCACATTCATTTATAACATGTTTAATGTTATTATCTTCTTTCTTACATAATACACATTTCTTATATATATCTTCTCTAAAACATCCTCTATGACACATAAATCTAAGTAATAAAAAATCACCATCAACATACCAACTATATATTCTATCTTTTAATCTATTTGTAAATTTATCATTAATTTTATATCCTT
>JAJMZS010003082.1:0-47808 GCA_023807205.1 Isotricha prostoma
TATTGATAATATTTCAAAAATGAATCAATCAAATATAAATAGATATAATTCAATTAACTGTAAATCACAATCAAATCAATTTTTTAATAAGAAATCAAATAGTTGTGAATTCAATATGCATTATAATAATTTCTCACAATCCCAATTGCCGAATAATTTAAATAACGTTCGACAATTTGGAAATTATCCTCCAAATATAAATATAGGAACAATAATTATAAATAATGGTAGTAATACTTATTACAATAACATTAATAACTATAATAATAATGATAAAAATAATAATGATAATGATAATGTTCATTTAGTAAGTATGGGAGGTGATATGTTTTATAGGAATATTGATAATTTTAATAACAATAATAATAATAATTACAATAATAATAATAATTACAATAGTAGTAATTATAATTACAATAATAATAGTATTTCCAATAATTATAATAATTACAATAATAATTTCAATAATAGTTACAATTGTAATTATTATAATATTAATGTTCATCCTAAGGAAAATATTGAACAACCTATGTTTAGTTACCGTGGTGTTCCAATGAATAAAGAAGCAGAAGAAATTTCTAATGGAAAACAATTATCAAATCAAGCAAATAATTTATTATATTCTCCTTAATTTTAAAAAACTATTTTTATTTTATTAATCACAAAATTTAAAATTTTCAATTTTTTTTGAAAAAAAGGGATAATGTTATAATTAAATGATTTTTGTAACAAATTAAAAAAATAAATATTTATTATTTATTTAAAAATTTTAAAAAAAATGATTTATATATCACTATTCTTATTAACATTAAATTAATAAATTAAAATTTTTTATTTAAATTATTTAATTTCATCAAAAATTTTTTTTATATTTTTATAATTGATTTTAATTAAATTGAATTTATTTGTTCAATCTTTAATTATTCAATTTTTCCATTTTTTCATCAATTTTTTATTTTATTTTTTTTAGATATTTTTAATATTTTGAAAATTATCTTTATTATATATTTTGTTTTACCAATATTACTTTATTTAAATTTTAAATAAATCATGTATAAAATATAAATTAATGTTTTATGATGATTTTAATATAAAAAAATAACTTATTACAAAATTTATATAAAAAAAGAATGTTAAATTATTTTTAATATTTCTGTTAAATTCAAATGATATTTAATTATAAATGATAATATATCATTTTTGGAAACAGATTTTATTTTTGCAGTATGAAAAATTGATGCTTTTGATAATTTCAAAAGAAACAGAGTGTTAACTGCTATTTAAGAAATTAATAATTAAATAATTATATTATTTATTCAAATTTTTATGGTTTATATAAATAATATTTATCATATTTCAAAAAAAATTACCAAAATAAATAATAAAAAAATGAATATTTAATAATTATAATATCAGTATGAATTACTTAAAAAAAATTCAAATAAAACAAAAAAATGATGAAAGAATTATACCAGAAGTAGAAATGGAAAAAATAATTGATGAACAAGGAAATAAAATAATAAATGGTTATAAAATAATAAAATATATAGGTAAAGGTAGATTTAGTAAAGTAAAATTAGTTGAAAAAAATGAAAAAAAATATGCAATGAAAATTATAAACAAAAATAATTTACAAAGAAAAAAAGGATTTCAAAAAAATAAAGAAGGAAAAATAATAGTAAATTCCCTTTTAGAAAATGCATTAAAAGAAATAGCAATTTTAAAAAAAACAAACCATAAAAACATAATAAAACTATATGAAATAATATACAACAATGAAAAAAATAAAATATATTTAATATTAGAACACATACAAAAAGGTCATTTATTAGAATATGATGACGAAGAAGATATTTATATAATAAATCAACATTATAAAAAAGAAAATAAAGAAATTGAAGAAAGTTTTTATTCAGAATCAGAAATAAGAAAATTTATAAGAGACATATCATTAGGAATAAATTATTTACATAATTTAGGAATAATACACAGAGATATAAAACCAGATAATATATTATTTGATGATAATTACATATGTAAAATAACAGATTTTAATGTAAGTGCAATGTTACCAGATGTAAATAATGATAATATAGGAAAAAAAATAGAAGGAACTGATTTTTTTAGAGCACCAGAAACTTGTGAAATAAATGAAAAAGGAGAAATGAATAATTTAAAAGGTAAACCTCTTGATATTTGGGCACTTGGTATTACTACTTATTTAATTGCTTATAGAACTTTTCCTTTTAAATTAGAATATTGTATTTCTCCTATAAAAATATTTGATTCTATTATTGAAAATAAATTAGAATTTCCAGATGATAATATTAATAATATTAATAATATTGAAAATAATAATAATAGTAATTCTAGTGAAAGTAATGAATTAGATTATAGTAATGTTAATTATAGTATTGGATTTAAAAATTTTATTAAAGGTTGTTTAGAAAAAAATCCTGATAAAAGATTTACTATTAAAGATATTTTAAATAATGAATGGATTAATGAAAATTGTTTTCCTTTATATCATAATCAAGATTTAGAAAATATTCATGTTAATGAAAATGAAATTAAAGATAGTATTAGTTTTTTTGAACCTAAACAATTTATTAAAAATTATGCTATTTGGGCTAAGAATAGAATTAAAATATGTGAAGGGAATGATTTAATTGAAAATGTTAAAATTTCTTTAAGTCAAGGAAAAATTAAAAAATTAAAAGAGAGAATTAAAAAAAAAATTAATCAAATTGAAAATGAAGATGAAAAATATAATGAAAATGAAATAAGTAAAGTAAATAATAAAAGTAATTTAATTAAATTATTTCCTCAATTTATTGATTCTTCAAATAATAATATTAGTGAAAAAAAAGAAGAAAAAAATGAAGAAAGAAAAATTTTGAGTTATGAAACAATTAATGATTTAAATAAAAATAAAAATGGAATTAATTATTTTAATTTAAGTCAAAATTCTTCCCAAAATGAAAAAGTAAATGTAACTACAATATTGAATAAACCAAAAATGAATTTATTAAAATCAGTAAAGAATAAACAAATTAAAAATCCAATTTTTAATTATATCAATAATTCAATTAAAAATACAATTAAATTACCTAAAATACATTTATCTAGTCTAGAATATGATGCTTTAAAAAGAAAAGATTCTTATGAAAAAATAAAACCTTATGAACATTATAAATTAATGTTAGTACAAAAATATAATGAAATACAAGAAAGAAAAAAGAGATATAAAAATTTATTTATAAAACAAAAAAAATTGTCACATGTTGAAAATTTTCATTTATCATATTCTAATAATAAAAGCAATTCTGAAATTTGCATTCCTAAAAAAATAAGTAAAAATCTTTCTTTAGTAAATATTAAATTTCCTTTATTGAATCAATCAAACAGTTCTTTAAAGAATCATTCAATAATTAATAATTTATCATATAAAAAATTATTTTAAGATTATATAATAGTATATAGGCTGGTATAAATTTATATATATGATAATTATTAATATATTAAATATAATTTAAGTTAATTTTTTGTTCATTATATTTTTTTATAATTTTTTTTTTATATTTTCATACTTATTTATAAAATAAAATTAAATACCCTATAATGTTCAAACTATATTTTATATTTATCATTAATTTTGATTAGAAATTAAAAATAATAGAATTAATAGTTTAATTTTTTATTCAATATATTATCATTTTACATTATTTATCCAATACTTATAACTTATATACATAATAATATCTATCTTTAATTCCTTCTCAAGTTACAAAGAATTTTCAACAAATTATTTTACAAAATAAATACATTATTGTTTTAATTTAATAAACTATATATGAATTACTATTATTTAAGGAATCATTATTTGATGAATTTTCCATAGTCGATTTATTTGTATTTTTTGGAGTTAAATTATATATATGGATTCCTATTTTAACATAATTTAAGTTAATAATATTATAATTACATAAATTATAATTTGATAAAATATTATTTAAATTTTGTTCACATAAAACATACTTTTCTTTATAAAATTTAATTCCATAAATATTCTGAAAAATATTATCATCAAAAGTATTATATATTTCTAATAACTTTTTTATTAAAGTTAAAGCCATAATATAATTAGAAAATTTTAATATATTATTATCTTCAATTATAATATCTAAACATTTTAAACATTTAAAATAAATTTCATATATATTTATAAATTTTGTATCATCAGGATAAATAATTCCAATTGAAAAAAATAAATTAATATAATCCATAATTGAAAATTTCCCTAAATCATAATCTAAATATTTTAAACATAAAATTTTGATTTCATTTAAATTTTGATTTTTAACATAATTTTCAAAACCTTTAACATCAATTAATTCATTACTAACTAAATAACATTCATTAAATTGTAAAGAAAAAGAAAGACAAACAATACAAATTTTTTCAAGATGTGAAATTGGAATATTATTTTTAAGATAAATATTATCAACATAATTTAAAGCTTTATAAAAAATTTCCTTTGGGATTGAAAAAAATTCACTTTGCATTTTTAAAAAATTAATTGCATATTTTCTTATTTTTAAATATTCAATTATATAATTATTACCAAAATTAATTTCATATTTATTTGATATAAATTTTAAAAGAAGAGGATTCATTGAAAATGTTTTCATTAAATTTGAAGAAATAGTTAATAAAGGAATTTTATTTATTGAAAGACAATAACAAAGTGAACAATAATATACATTTGTTTTTTTCGTTTTAATAAAATTATGATTACACATTTTTATAGTTTTTATTTAAATCTTTATAATATTTAAGCTATTAAAATATATAATATTAATATATATATATCATTTTATTTTTTAAATAATAACAATAATAAAATGAATATATACAATATTAAAAAATTTTTTTGATAATTTTAACAATTTAATAAAATTTGAAAAATGGACTCTTTTACATTAAAAAATAAAAATGAATTTGCAAAAACAATTTCAAAAAGTAAATTAATTGAAAGAAGTTATCAAAAAAATAAAATGCCAATAAAAGTTAATTTAAAACCAAGAAATAACCTTATATATAATGATTTGATACCAAATAAGGAAAAAACAAAGCAAATTATGACTCATTTTTTTAATCCAAATTTAACTCCAAAATCATTTGAAACACCAAAAAAAACTACTAAAGAAATTCATTATTATAATAGTAATCCAAATAGAAAAGTAATTTCATTAAATTCAAACTCTCCTGATAATTATGATAAAGAAGATGAAAAAAAAAGTATAATTAAAAATCCAGTTATGAATGTATTAAAATATACTTTTGAAACAAATTCAAAAAGAAAATTGATTAAAGAAATGGATAATAATAAAAATTCTTTAGATTTTAATAAAGAAGATATTTTTAATCATGAAAAAGGAAATTTTTTATTTTCAAATTATAATAATAATAAACCAAAAAAATCTCATAAAATATCATCATCATTGGAAAGTTGTGATTTAAAATTTTTTAAAAATGAAATAGATAGTAGTTTAAATGATAAATATGAAAAACAATCAAATTATAATATTTATAAAGGATATAATAATGTTGATTTACAATCACCAAGATATAGTATAACAAATTATATTAATAATTCAATTGAAAAAAATGTATTAATAAATCCTTTATTAACTGAATCGAATTCAATGGCAAATGTAATATCAAAAAATCCTGTATATAAAAATAATATTACTAAAACAAAAAATAATAATTATTCTTTAACTGAAAATAATGAATTATATAAACATAAATTAAATATGAATTTTGGGGAAATTAAAAAAAAATTTAATAATAATTCATATAGAAAAGAAATAAATTCAGATAAAGAAAATGTAAATGAAAAAAATAGTAATGATTTTGAAAATTTAACTACTATTATTAGGATAGAAGATTTAATTGTTTTAGAAGAAAAATTTTCCAATATATTATCAAATTTTAAAAATATTAGTCAATTAAAAAAATTTTGTATTGAATGGTGGACTTTTTATAATTATTGTTCTTTTTATAATTGTTTCGAAAATTTTTTTTCTGATTCTCAAATAAATGAAAAAAATATTTCACACGAATATTCTGTATTAGAATTTCTTTCTATTATTGTATTACATGAAGTTTTAAATGATAATAAAATTAATCAATCAACTTTAAATTGTTTACATAAATTAATATTTTGTGTAAATCAAAATTTTTTAATAGTATGTGATTATATAATATCAATATTACCTATTTATTCAAAGAAAAGTTCTTGGGTTCAAAAATTAAATTTAATTCTTGAAAAAAAATTAGAAAAAAAGATAACTAAAAAACATTTAGATTTATTAAAAATAGGGAATAATAATATAACTATTTTAATAAAAAATATTTTAAAATTATATACTTCAAATAATAATGTAAATGGTAATGAATTATTATTTTATTTAAGTAGAAGTAGTCGAATATTTATAAACACATTAAATGAATACTTTAAAAAAAAAGTAAATTTAGATGAATATAATATTAATCAAAGTGATTTATTAAAAATGGAAACAAAAAATAAAAATATAAATAATAAAATACCATATTTACAAAATAAAAAAGACAAAAAAAAAGTATTTACTTTAGTACTTGATTTAGATGAAACAATAATAAGTTATCAAAAAGGGACATTTATACCTCGTCCAGGATTAAATAAATTTTTAACAGAAATAAATAAATTATATGAAATAATAGTTTTTACATCAGCAACACAAAATTATGCTGATTCAATATTAGATTCAATAGATAAAAATAATATTTATTTTGAAAAAAGATTATATAGACAACACACTGTTTTTATTAATGATACTTTTGTTAAAGATTTAAGTAAATTAGGAAGAGATTTATCAAAAATTATTATTTTAGATAATAGACCTCAAAATTATTCTTTACAAAAAGAAAATGGAATTTTTATTAGAAGTTTTTATGGTGATAATCAATATGATAATGCTTTAATTAATTTAATTCCTATTTTAAAAAATATTGCTAAAAGTCCTTATAATGATGTAAGGAAAGAATTAAAGAAATTAAGTGAAGAAATATTTACTAAAGTCACTACTGATTTGTATGATGGAAATTATATATAAAAGTAATTAATGGTTATTTAATTTAATTTTTGGAGTTTTATTATAAAAAGTATTGTTTTATTTATTTTTTATTTGAAATTTGAGATATTAAAAAATTTATTTATTTATTTATTAGGAAAAAATTAAAATATTTGTTTTTTTATTTGTTTTGTATTATTTTATGTATTTTTAATGCATTTGATTTATACATTTTTGGTAAAATATCTTCAAATCTATTTTTTGAGTAAACTCTATTATTATTCATAAAACTTATATTTGAATTATTTATATTTTGTGAAGTATTAAGAGACATATTGTGACTTCTAATATAAGATTTATTTAACTTAGAAAATTCATTGATATTATGTAAACTATTATTATTACTATTACTTAAACTTTTAATTCTATCATGAAAAATATTATTTACTGGATTTACTTTTGCTAATTGATTTAATAATTGAACATTTTCTTCCATTTTTCTTAAAAATTTTTTATCTTTAATATCATCTTTTAAATAATAAGTATCATCATTTATTATATTTTGATTTGTATTTTCTTTTTTATTTATTCTATTTGGAAGTTTATATCCTGCTTGAAGTGATAATTCTTCAAAATATTTATCTAATTCAGGATTATTAATTTCATCTGATTCTAAATTATTTTTTTTTATTATGTTTTGTTCTGAATTATATTCATTTTTTTTATATGTTCCCATATAATTATTTCCCTTAATTATTTTATTCATACTTGGATTTATTGAATTTAATATTTCATCAAAATTTCTTTCTAAAGAATATAAAGTTTGAGTATTAATATTTGTTTGAAAATTTGAATTAATATTATAATTAACCAAGGAATTATTTTGTAAATTATTTCTATTATTTATATTAAGATTATTATTATTATTATTATCATTATTATTATTATTATTATTATTTTTAATATTTTTTACACTTTCACTTTGTTCGTTATTTATATTATTATTTATTCTAGAAGATTCAACATTATTCAAAATATAATCAGGAATATAAGTTGGTTTTATTATATCATCATAAACATTTTTCATTTTATTTTTTAAATTATCAGAAATAGGATTATTAATTTTAATTTTATTATTATTTTCTAAATCATTTGGTGTTTCATAAACTAATCCTTCAACTTCAGTTATTTCTTTACAAGTAAATAAATTACCTTTATATTTTAATGGAATTTTCTTTTTATCATAATTATAGATTTCATCATGTAAAAATGATTTATTTTTTTTTAATTGATTTTTAGTTTTTTTATTATTTGATGAATCTTTTTGGAAATTATTATAAGTATTAAAGTTTGTGTTCTTTTTTTTATTATCATTAACTTTTTCCATTTCTCTTTGTACAAGTAATTTTTTTATTTCTTCACTTTGAACTTTATATTTTTCCATTTCTGAAATTTTATTAAACATAAATTGTTCAAATTCTTCGTTTTTATTGTTTATTATTTCTTTTTGTTTTGAAATTTTATCTAAAAAATCTTTTTTTAACTTTTCAATTTCTTTTGTTAATTTTAAAATATTTTTATTTTTTTTCTCTTCTTTTAAAATATTTTTTTGAATATTCTTTTTTCCATAATTAATATTTTTTTTTCTTTCAATTGAATCCCATTTATCTTCTAATTCTCTTAATAAAGATAAACCACTTGTATTCATTATCTTATTATTATATCTTGAACTTGAAGTATTTAATTCTTCATTAAAAATATTTTCTACTTCATTTTCATTTGAAAGCATCATATTACTTATATTCTCATTATTAAAATCATTTTCAATCTCATTTTCTGAATTATTATCAATTTCATTTTCAGTCATTGTTTTAATTAAAAATATGATTGTTATATTTTTAAATTTTTTTTAATTTAAATTATAATTTTTGCTTATCTTAAAAATTATTTATTATATTTAATAATTATTTATAAATTTAATCATTATTTTCAAATTTTTTTTCTACTTTTTTTCTACCTTGAAATATATAAACAAAATAAAAATGTAATTCTTCAGGATTTTCAATATTATTTAAATTAATATTTTCATTCTCATTATTACTAACAATTGAATTTTGTTTTTTTTTATTTAAAGTACTTTGTGAAGTTGATAATTTAGTTTGTAATTGAATACTTTTTTCATATTTTAAAATTGGTTTATTTTTTTTCTTTTTTGAACTATTGCTTGATTTTTTAAAAATAAAATCATTATTATTATTATTATAAATATAAGACGAAGAAGTAATATTTTCAGAAGAAATATTATTTTTATGTGAAAAAATATTTCTTCTTTTATGAGAAATATCCTTTTTTAAAATAGGTTTAAATTTTTTTATTTTACCATAACTTTCATTTAATTTATTAGTATAAATTAACTTAGAAGAACATGAATAATTACTTATAATATGATTAATATTTCTTTTTCTAATCATTTTATCAGAATGTTTTTTAGAATAATTTTTAATAATAGAAGAATTTTGACTAAAAGAATTATCTCTCATTGAATTTAAACAAGAAGTAAATTTAGTATAATTTGTTATTAAAGGAGTTGACCCAAAAGAAACTAAATTTTTTTTAATTGAATGTTTTTTTACACTATTTGATTTTTGATTGTTCGAATTTGATGTTTTTTTCTTTTTATTTGCTGAGTGATTCTGATATAAATTATTTAAAATTTGATTATTCTTATTTATATATTCTGGTATATTTGATATATTTGTTTGATTATTTGTTGTTGTTATTATTGATATAATGTTAGGAATTTTTTTTATTGTTGGTTTTGATAATCTTGTTGTATTTATAATATTTTTTAAACGTAAATTTTTTTTATTCAATGTTGACATTATCAAAAAAAAATTATTCTTTTTATTAAATTTAATTTTAAATGAAATTTTTATTAATTTTTAGTTTCTTAAAATAAAAAATTATATTATTTTTTATTTTTATACTCAAAGAAAAAAATATTTTGATTAAAGGAAATAATATTTATTTATAAATTAATAATTATTTAATAATTTTATTTTAAGGTTTTTTTTACATTTTTGATTTTGTGATGGTTTATTTTTTTTAATCTACTTCTTTTTTGTGAAAGATAAGTTACAATAGGTTTTTTAAAATATTTTTCAATATTGTTTTCAATATAATGAATAGAATTAACTAATTCTATGAAAGATTTTTTCTTTGATTTATCCTTGTTTATAAGTTCATTTCTTTTTAAATATTCTTTTTCTAAATTTATATATTTATTTAATTGAGCTAAATTAAATTCATTCATTTTATTTTCATTATTATTATCATTTTCAACTTTTTCTTGATTTTTTTTATTATAATTTACATCATTTGATTTTATGGTTATATCATCTATTTTTAAAATTAAAAATTTTTTTACTATTTGAATTTATATTAAACATATTTTCTTTTTTCTTGTCTATAATTTCAGTCTATAAAATTAATAAATGAATACATATCCATTTGTTCTATTTTCATCTTTTATAATTTCAATTTTTTCCATTTTTAATTTAATATAATACTTTTAAAGTTCAAATTTTAATTCCCAAAATAAAAAAATATATATAAAACAAAATAATTATATAATGAAATTAAAAAATGAAAAAAATAATGTATGATTATACTTTCATTAAAATATAAAAACTTGTTTAATTTATAGAATTAATTATAATTTATAAATTATATTTAATAAAATAAAAAGTTTCATTTATCTTTATTATCAATAAATAAAAAATATTAACAATAATATAGTTAAAATATGATAAATAATTAAATAAATTATAAATTATTTAAAAAATTAACTTCTCTAACACACCATATTTTTTCTTTATTATTTGTATCAAATTTTATTTTTTGACAAATTCCATGTGAATCAATTAATGAGAATTCACTTTTTTGAGTAAAATTAATTATAAATTTATTATTATTTGTTCTATAAATTTCATCAATAAGTTCATCAAGATAAGAATAATTAAATTTATATTTTGCAAATATTTCTAATTTATCATTGTTAATATTATTGTTATTATTTAAATTGTATATTTCAATTAAATTATTTATATAAAATATACAAATAAAATCTTTATAGAACTCTAAATTTTGAATTTTTAAAAAAGAATTTCCAATTTTGAAAGAGCATAAAAGTTTTTTATCATTTATATTATATATATAAATATTATTATTATCTTTTGATATACAACAAATTTTTTTTTCTTTTTTATCATTTGATATTTTATACAGTCTATTACAAGGTACTATTATTTCAGAAGAATTTAATAATTTTAATCCATCATTTTTGGTATAATTCATTTCATAAATTTTTAATACATTTCGATTAGAAAATGATATTTCAGTAAGAAATAAATTAGAATTATTAAAAAAAAGATTAATTCTACTATCAAATATATCATTAATATCAAAAACATTATTTAAATTTTTAATATCAAAAACTTTAATTTTATTACTAAAAGAAATAAATATACCTTCAATTATAATTTTAGCAGAAAATATTTTTTCTTTAAAACTAACAATACAAATTTGGTTTTTTATTTTATCATCATATAAAATAAATTGATAATTAGTAACAATTGAATCAGTAAATTTACCGACAATTAATATAATACTTGATAAATAAAATGGAATTGCAATTTTTAATTCACCTAATTTTTCATTTGATGAATCTGATAATTTAATTAATGAATCAATTGAATATATTTGAAATCCTCTATTTGTTGCAAGTGATAATAATGATTTTGAAAAATCAGTAAAAATTCCATTTACTTGAATTTTATTTTCAGACATAATTTTTTTATATTTACTAAAATATTTATATTAAATTTGTTAAAATAAAAAAAAAATATTAAATTTTTATTTATAATATATTATATTTAATTACTAATTTGTGAATTTGTAATAAAAAAATTTTGAAATGGAGCATTTGATTCTTGTCTATATCTTTCTGTTGTTGGATTATAATTTGTTCTTATTGTTATTAAATCATTTTGAACTGTTTTAATATCATTATTTTCTTCATTAATTTCATTAGCAATACACTTATTTTCTTTCTCAATTTCATTTATACTATTTTTAGGAAAGACAAAATCAAAAATAAAAAAATAAAGAATAATAATTGAAATAATAACTGTGTATTGAATTAAATTGGATAAATATTCTATTTGTTTGAATATTGAATTAATATATATTCCAATTATTATTGAAGAAATATAAATTAATATATCAATAAAGTAAATTATATAAATGCAATAAAGAATAGTTTTTTTTATTGGTTTATTTGATTTATTTTCTTTTTTAATTTGCAATATTTTATAATCCAGAAATAAAGATATAATTAATGAAAATATATCATACTTAATTCCTAATATTATCACATAAATAAATATATATGTAGAATTTAAAATAATTTCAATAGTAAACAAAATTGAAAAAGAATAAAAAATTAAAGTTTCACCAGTCATAATAGCCAAAGGATAAATAAAATATAAATTTATTTTAAACAAAACACCTAATTCAAATAAAATATAACTACTAAAATTAAAATCATATCCATTTTTCCAAAATAAAAAATGGTTAAAAATAATAATACCAAGTATAATAATAAGAATAGCAAAATAATCAAAAGGAATAATAAACTCACTATCAATTCTTAAAGGATTTAAATTTATTTTATTTTGAATAATAATATTATTATTAATATTTTCTTCATTATTATCTTCATTATTATCTTCTTCTTCTGTAATATTTTCACTTATATTCTGAATAAAATCTTCAATATTTCTACAAATATTATTCAAAGGAAAATAATTCTCAGGACAATAAGAATAACAAATGCCATCAATAAAATATGGAAAATCACTTTGACATTTAGTACAAATATTAATATCACTTTCATCACATTCTTCACAATTTGACATTGGATTACATCTAAAACAAATATTATCATTATTATAACTATAACTTTTAGGACATTTTTTTAAACAAATTCCATAATCTTTCATTAAATAAGGAAAATCTTCACTACAACTTTTACAAAAAGTTTTTTCATTAATATCACAAGTATCACAAGTATAATAACAATCAAATTGAATAGTAAGAGTAAAATTACCATCTTCTTTAGTTGCACGTAAAGTATCAATAAGATCATATTCAAAATAATATTCTTGACTATAATTTTTAATAGTATGTTTAAAATAAACATCATAAAGTAAATATTCAAATTTATATGTAGAATCAACAATTTTAAAGTAATTAAATCCCCAAGGATGATAAACAGTATTATTATCTTTATAATTAAAACATCCTATTGATTTTTGTAAATTTAATAATCCTAATGTTTTACATGGTGAAACTTTAAATAAATAAGGATCATAAAATAATTGAAGAATATCATAAAATTCTACACAATTTGTTGCTGATAATTGAAATTTTATTGCTGTTGAATTCTCCATTGAAACATTTACATTTGTAAAAGGAATTTTTGTTGTCATTTCAGTATATAAATCTAATTTTGAATCTAATATTAAATTTTTTCCTTTTTCATCATATATTCTTATAATGAAATAATCTAATTGTCTACCATGAGGATTTCTTATATTTTTTATTGTTAAATTTAATTCTTTGTTATATTCATTTATATAATTTGATTTGAAACTAATTACATATGTATACATTGATTTTGAATTATTTTCATATATATTATAATATTTTATATTTTCATTTAATGAATCAGAAGGAGAATCTGTATTTTTTACAATAAAACATTCACGACTTGCATATATTTTTATTGTGTCATTTTTTAATAAATATATTTCATTTGTAAATATAAATTGATATGTTGCTAATTCATAAGTTTCTAATGAACTTGGAATTAATATTGCTTTATTTAATGTTTTTGAATATTGAGGTTGAATTTTGTCTTTTGAATATAAAATTACATTACCTTTTTTATTTAAGTGAAAAAATTCAAAATTATATTCTTCAATTGTTCTTGGTGACATTAAACCAAAAATTTTTATGTCGAATATATATTCATTAGATAAGACTTCATTAATTAAACATTTTGAAAAATCATTAATTAAAAATTTTCCGTCTTCTATATCATATTCAAAATTATTACATTCATTATCATTAATATAGAATTTAATATTAATATCATCTTTTGTTTTTCCATAGAAAATTTTAGGAAAAGTAAATAATAACATTCCATTTTCTTGTAAACTAAAATAATTAATTATAACTTTTAATTTATAAATTGTTGGATTATAACAATCTTCAGTTGTAATATTTACATGAAATAAACTTGCAAGATTAGTTTGATAAGATACTTCAACTATATTTTCTGTAATAATATATGTTTCTTTTCTAATATTTTTTATTGCAAAATAATAAAATTGTCTTATATTACCTTCATTTTTGTTGTTAATTTTTAATTTAATATAAAAAGTAATTTCTTCATTATTTTGATATATTCTATCAAAAATATTTTCAACTGATATAGTATTATTTTTATAATCGCTAACTTTAGTACATTGATATTGTTTTATATTTCTTTCACTACAAATTCCCTTTTCATTTAAATTTAAATAAAAATCAGTGTATTCTGGAAGTGTTATAAGAATATAACTACTATGATATATTTGTGATCTAGGAGAAATAATTGTAAATTTTGCATCAGTAATTTCATAATAATTTATATATTCAATTGTTACATTGAGATATGGTATATAAGTTTCTGCTTTTTTTGATAGGATATTTTGATTATCTTTTTCTATATTTTGCTTAGTTATAATTTCTGATATTATCATTTTAAATGCAAGAAGAATTAAAAATATTTTCATTTGTTTTTTTTTAGTGTTGGCGGCTTTTTTAGATTAAATTTTAAACTTTAAATTCATTTAAATAAGAATTATTTTAATTAATTATTTTTCAAATCAATTCAAAATAAAAAAAAAAAAATTAATTTAAAAAAGTAAAAATAATATTTATTCTATTAATAATAAATAAATATATTTAAATATTTTTATTATTAATTTTTATTTCAAAAAAAATATTATAACAAATAAAAAAAAATGATATTTGAGAATGATATAAAAACAAGAATTTTAGGAGGAGGAATAATTTCAATAATATCATCAATACATTATTTATTAACAGGAAAATCTACAAATATTACAAACACATATTTCAAAGTAATAAGATTTAAAGATTTTATTACTAATATTTCATTTTTTTTAGGAATGATATTTTCAACGTCATGCTTTTATAATTATTATAAATCATGGTATTATTTTTTTGAATTAAGAGTTTATTATCCTTTTCAATTATCAATTACTGGTTTTATTTTATCAGGGTTTTTAATTGGCTTTGGTTCAAAAATGACAAAAGGTTGTTTTATAAAACATTCTTTAAATGGAATTAGTAATCTTAACAAAAGATCATTAATTATTTTTATTGTTATGTTAAGTTCTTGTTTAATTTTTGCATATTTAAAAGAAGAATATAATTTATTTATTTATAATAATTCTTTTGATCCTAAAATTGATCAATGGGATAATGATTTTGTTACTAAAGTCTTTTTTTTTGTTAGTTTTATTCTTGAAATATGTTTTGGTATTTATTTTTTTTTTATTCATAAATTAAAAGATTTTTTATTACCTTTAATTTACTTTATCTCAGGATCAATTTTTGCATATGGAGAATTATTATTAAATATAAGTAAAAGACATGATGTGATACAATCATTTTTAATATTTAAAAAAAATTGGAATTATCAAATTTTAATTGGAATAATAATTACAATTGTTCTTAATTTAATTTTCCATCAATTAATAATGAGTTGTAAAAAAACTCCTTTTTTAAATAAAGAATATAAAATACCAAAAAGAGATAATATAGATTTATTTTTATTTATAGGTTCAATTATTTATGGTGCTGGAATTGGATTAAGTGGAATTTTTACTGGGTCTTGTATTTCTCTTTGTTATATTTATATGCCAAGAACTTTAATTTTTATTTTAATGATTTCTATTGGTTTATATCTTGAATCTTTTTTAGATAAATGTTTAAATACAATTAATATTGGTGATAGTTATGAAAATTTATTAAATGATGATGATGAAGATGATTAATTTTGTTTTTTATTTATTTTATATTTTATAGTTTAAATTATTTTTAATTATAATTTTTTTTTAGTTAAATGGATAAAAAAGAGAAATTAGAAGAACAAAAAAAAATTAATCAATTTAAACAATTTTTAGTTTCATTTAATAGTAATAATAATATTAATAATGATGATTATAATATTAATAAAAAAAAAGAAGAGGAACAAGAAACTAGAGATGCAAAAGCATTTCTTCAACAAAGAATTCCAGAAGTTAAAAAAGAAATAAAATATGAAATTGATTTTCATACTAAAAGTATGTTTGATAATTTAAATAAAGAATTATCTCAATTAAACAATAAAAAATAAAAAAAATACAATAATATTATATTATAAATTTTATTGTTTAAATTATTATCATTAAATATAAAAAATTTTAAAAATAATAAAAAAATATATTTTCAGATAAAAAGATTATCATAATAATTATTATATGAAAAGCTATTATTTTTTTTTGAATTTTGTATATTTTGTAAAATTCTTTCATCTTTATTTTTATGTAATCCTTTTTTATTATTATTAACAATAACTTCAATTCCTTTATACCAATTTATAAATTCATTATAATCAATAAAGATAATTTCAAATCTTTCATCTGAATCAAATAATGAAATACTAAAAGGAAAATATTTATTTTGAGTTGCTTTAATTCTTTGATTTGTATCAAGATCAATATTATTAAATTCTTTTAAATGAATAAATTTATTCAAACTTACATTTTCTTCAATATAATGATAATTATTATTTTCATATTTTTTATAAAATTTTAAAGCATTAATATAAATTTTAATAATATCTCTCATAATATTTTCAATATGAATATTACTTATTTTTCTTAAATTGATTTTTAAACTTTCATTAACTTTATTATTTAAATTATTATCATTAGGTAAAGGAGTAAATAATAATAAATTACAAGTAAAATCAATATAAATAAATCCTTTATAATAACCTAAAATTTCAGGTGAAATATCAAAATTAATTAATGGATTAAATTTTTTATCTTTTTTATTAATGAATTTAAAATAACAAAATGATTGATGAATTATTCCCTTTTTTAAATATAAATTTTGATTTAAAATTGGAATTTTTAATCTATTTGAAAAACTATTAGAAGTATTTATTTTATTTTTTATATTATTACATAAATTATTAAAGTTATTTGATAAATTTTCTATTAAATTATCCATTTTTCTAGGTGAAGTCATTAATTTTAATTCTTTCTTAATTACTTTTTTTTTGAAATTTTTATATAAATTTTCTCTTGTTGTATTTTTAATTAGATTTGAACATTTTTTATTCTTTAAATTTTCTGTTTTACATTCTTTTGCTAAAAAACTTTTCCTAAATTGATTTGAAGTTGCTTTATTCCTTGAAAATTGTCCATATAAATGTATTTTATTCTCCAATTTTGAAATATTATTTCTTGATTCTTCTATTTTTTCATCAATAAATTCTTTTGTATTTATTAATTCTGATATTTTTTCTTTTATTTCTTTTTTCCTTTCTTTATATATTTTAAATATGAAGTTATAATTATCTTGAATTCTTTTATCTAATGAGATTAATTTTATAATATATTTTATTATTAATTCAATTTGATTATTTGGTATATTATTTTTAGGAGTATTTTTTATTTTTTCATTAATTTCATTTAAATAATTATTTATTATTTCTTCTTCTGATAAATTATTATTTGATGTTATTGAAAAATTATTTTTTATTTCATTTGATATTTCATTTAAATTATTTTCGTTATATATAATTGAAAATTCTTTAAAAATATTTTTTATTTGCTCAATTAATGTTTCAATTGAACAATTTTCTAAATCATTTATATTTAATTTTATTTTATTAAAATTCTCTCTTTGACTATTATTTTCCCAGTTATCATTAATTAATGAATTATAAATTAATTCAAATGATTCTTTATTAGACAGTAAATTTTCTAATTCTTTTTTTTTATTTTCCTTCTTTAATTTTATTTCTTTTAATTCTTCTTGTAAGGTTGAAATATCAATATTTTTTTTATTAAAATTTTTTTTTAATATAGCAATTTTATCCTTTGTTTCACCAATTTTCATTTTAATAAAAAAACTTTCATTTTTTTGAAATAAATCAAGATTTGAAATTGAATTTGAAATATTCGAATTTGATTTATTATAATTTAAATCATCTGATATGTTTCTATTAAAATTTTGAAAGATTTTATAAGAATTTGTTAAGTCAAAACTTTCTGGAATTGTTTTTTCAAAAGTCTTTTGAATTCTTATAGATATTGGATAACAATGTTTATTTTGAGAAAATGATTTAAATTTTGAATTAAACATGTTTTCATCGTTATTAATTAAAAAATTATCATTAATATTATTATCCATATTTTTTATTATTTAAAAAAATAATTAAAGTTTAAAGAAAATTTTATATTATTAAATTAATATTTTTATCATTTTTATTTTTCAAAAATTAACTTTCAATTTAAATGAAAATAAACAATCAATATTTTCTGTTTAAAAGGTAAAATCAATAAAATTAAAATAAAAATTATCTATTAATATTTGTTAAATCAAATATATTGATAATATCAAATTTTCATGAAATTTTATTGATTATAATATTCTATTAGAAGGATCTTAATATTTTGATAATAAAAAATAAAAGACTTCTAATTAAATTTAATATTTATAAGAAAAATTTATAAGAAGAAAGGAGAATGAATTCTTTAAATTTATTTTAATATTAAAATTTGTATATTTTGTTTATTTTTATTTAATTTATAAATTATTTATTTTTAATGGAGATATTATTATTTTATTTTTTTTATGAATTCTAAAAATGAATTTATAGAAACATTTTCATATGTATTTAATGAAGATGTTGAACGTTTATTTTCTTTTTTAACAAATGAAAAAGTTTTATATGAATTAATATTTAATTCAAGTGTAAATAAATATTCTATTGATAAAACAAATGTAAAAAATGTAAATAGTTTTGAAGGACTAAAAATTTATTTTAATTGGAACAATAAATATAAATGTGAAGTAGAAGTATATGAAGTTGATTACAATTTAATAGTTAAAAAAATAGGTTTAAAATTTATAAAAATTGACAATTATAAAAATCCTTTAATTTTAAATTATTATTATTATTGGAATTCTTGTGAAACAAATACTTTTTTGAGAATAGAAATTATAACTTTTGAAAAATTCCATTATGAAAAATTAAAAACAGAATTTTCTCAAGAATTTAAACTTCAATTATGTAAAAAAATTGAAAATTATTTAAAATATGATTATAATAATTTAATTCAATTTGATTCAATTCTCATTGAAAAACCTTTAAAAGAAATTTATAATAAAATGAAAGAAATAAATAAATTTATTTCTTTTTTTTTAAGTCCTAATTTAATTATTGAATCTTCAATTGATTTTTCATATGGTTCTATCTTACGTGTTTTTGATATAAATAATAATGTAAAATTTATTTATAAATTAAAAGGAATTTTTATTTCTAATAATAGAATTTGTGTTAATATTGATAAAATTGATGAAAAAGGAAATAAAATTTTAACTGCTAAATTAATGGTAGATAAATTAGATAATAATATTTGTATTTATTTTATTCATCATTTTTATTCTGTATATGTTAATAGTCAAGAAATTTGGAAATTATCAAAAAAAAAAAAAAATTGTTTAAAATTTTTTAAAAAATTTATGGAAAATAATTTAAATAAAGATGATAATAATATTTTTTATAGTAATGATAGTTATAATATATGAATTATTTATATAAATTTATATTTAAATAGAAATTTAATCTATAATATATTGGGCTTGTATTATTGTAAAATAATTTGTTACATATAAAACTTGTAATTAATATAAAATAAATTTTTTATTAAAATAAAAAAAATTATAATAAATAAATCATAAAATATTGTTTTTAAATTTCTAGAAAAGAATAAAAAAAAATGTTACCACAACCAGAAATTTGTCCATATTTTTTGAAAGGAAAATGTAAATTTGGAAATAAATGCAAAAATTTACATTCAAATAATATAAATCCACAAATAGACCCAAATCAAATGCAAGACATAAATATAATGCAAAATCAAAATTTAAATAATTATACTTGTAATTATTTTATTCAAGGAAATTGCAAAAAAAATAATTGTAATCTTTTTCATGGTTATGGGAATAAATTGCAATATCTTTTTTATAAAAATATTACAAAAAATCAAATAATAAATATTATTTTAATATCAGAAAATAAATTTATTTTATGTGATGAATATACATTCAAAATCTTTATAATAGAAAATAATGAAATAAATCAAATTGGTGAAAAGATTTTACAAGAAGGAAAAATACATAAATTATTTTATTTAAATGGTAAAATAATAATAGTAAATATAAAAGATACAATGTAAAAAAATTTTTAATTTATTCATTTAAAAATATATTTTATATAATTATTTTAGGTTATCAGTTCAGACTAATTTATTATTAATAACAGAGAAAGGAAACACTTCAATTCAAATGAATAATATTATAAATGATATTATAGAAGTTGAAAATTATATAATTTGTATTGGAAAAGAAATAATGGAAATTTTACAATTTAATGAAACTCAATTTCAAATAATTAAATTTAAAGAAATTAATATTGGAAATGAAGAATTAACTTGTATTCTTTTAATTCAAAATTTATTTTTTACAGGACATAAAAATGGGAAAATTTCAGTTTTTGAAGCTTCTCAAAATGAATTTTTACATTTGAAATTATCAAAAAATGATTATCATAAAGATTCAATTGTTAAATTAATTTGTAAATCTACTGAAAATTCAAATTTTTTAATTTCTGCTTCAAATGATCAAAATGTTTGTGTTATTAATTTAGATCCTAATTTAACTATAGTAGTTAAAAAAGATTTTAATTTTCCTATTAAAGATATTTATAATTGTTTAGATTATGAAAAAAGAGATAATTTTTTTATTGTTTTAGGTAATGGAAATATCGTTGTTTTAAATGATATGTTTAATGCAATTTTTGAAATTAAAAGTAAACATAATTCAATTTATAGAAAAATTGTTCCATTGGTTAATTATAATAAAAATGATATTATTGGTGATTTTTTAATTATTAGTGATAATGGTTTTTTTGATGTTTTTAGATGGATAAAAGAAGATTCTTTTCCTATGTTAAGGAATAATAATAATTTCAAATATAATAATAATAATAATTTGGTATCTAATAATAATAATTTTGGACTTAATAATAATAATTTTCCACATAATAATAATTTTGGACATAATAATAATTTTCCACATAATCATAATTTTCCGCATAATCAAGGTAGAGGAAGAGGTAAAAGAGGGAATTTTTATTAAATTTTAATAAATAAATAAATATAAAAAAAATAAAAAAAAAAAATTAAAAATTTCTTGTTATTCATAATATTAAAGAATATATTATTATATTAATTTATAAGTCATTTATTATTTACTTAAAAAATGAAAGGAAATAATAATTACATAAAAAATATAATTTACGAAGAACCAAGTTCACAAGAAATATCAAACACAAATCCAATAGTAATAACAAAAAAAAATAGTATGGAAAAAATAGTAATACCATCTACAAATAACAATGATATTCAAAAACAGAAAAGCATAAAAAATTTAACAAATAATGATTTAAATTTAGACAATATATATTTAAATGAAGAAACATCATTTTTAAAAAAGGGAATATTAAATAATTCATCATATGAAAATAATGAAATTAGCTTATCAGAAATTGATAATGGTGATATTTTAAATGGTAATACAACAATAAATTATAAGCAAGCATATCAATATTTTTGTAATATAGATTATTCATTAGAAAAAAAAAAAAATAGTAGTAGAAGATTTTAAAGAAGAAAAATGTTGTAAAAAATTTTTTGTATGTGATTGTTCAAATAAATTAAAATTAAATTCAAATTTAACAAAAGAAAGAGAAAGAATATTTTGTATTGCTAAAATAATATATAATGATAATAAAGAAATACATTATTATATTTTAACAACAATTTATCTTTTTTTAACAGGAGAAAATAATTGTAATAAAAAAGGAAAACATTGGGAAAAAATTGGTTTTCAAGATAAAGATCCAATTAATGATTTAAGGTCTGTTGGAATGTTTGGACCACTTCAAATTTTATATTTAAAAGATTTTTATTCTAATTTTTTAAAAAATTTATTTTCTTATTTATTAAAATATAATTGTGAATGGCTATTTATTGGTTCTTTATTAAATTTAACTAAAATTACTTTAGATTGTTTAAGAAATGGAACTTTAATTCCTATTTGTAATAGAAAAGAAAGTGTTATTGATGTAGTTAATGATTTTTTTTGTGGTTTAGTTTATCAATTTTATTTATTGTTAGAAATACCTGAAGAACAAAAATTAACTGCAGAATTTATTTCAATTCAAATTGATAATTTAAAAAAATTAGGAAATAAAACACCAAATTTAATTTTATCAAAAAAAAATGTTTTAGATGAATATAATTATTCATAATTATTTTTATTATTAATAATTTTTAAGTGTCTTATTAAATTATAAAAATATATTTTTTTAATAATATTATTAAATTAATAATTAAATAAATAATGAAATTTATTTGAAAAAAAAAATAATAATTTTTAAAAATTATAAATATAAAAAAAATTAAAAAATAAAAAAAAAAAAAATTGTTATCTCCAATAAATCAAAAATATTGTGAAAGAAAAGAAATTTGTGTAACAAATCCATCAAAACCAAATAATCCAATAGCATATGAAGAAACATTAGTTAAATTAGAAAATGGATCTCAATATAGTGGAATAGTTAAAAATGGAATGCCAAATGGATTTGGTAAAGAATATAGACAAGATGGATTTTTATATTCTGGTTATTTTAGAAATGGAAAATGGCAAGGCCCTGGAACAATTACAACTGATACTTTAGATGTTTATCATGGAGAATTCATTAATGGTTATTTTTGTGGAATATAAATTTACTTTTTTTAATTAAGTTTGAGTTAAAATATTTTTTTATCTTTTGTATTTTTAGTTTATAATATTTTTTTTCATTTTTTTTTTGATTTGAATGAATTTTTAATCAATTTTTATTTTTTTTTTTCTTTAATATAAAAGTTATTATAAAAACTATTTTAATATCTTTAATCACTATAATTTAATTTTATCAGAAAATTAACAATTTTTAATAATCGTAGTAAAATTAGCAATTTAATAAAAATTAAAAAATAATACATTAAATTTTTTTTAATTAACTTCCAAATAAAAAAAATGGCAATGGTATTTGAATCAGTTTTAAAAGAAAAACCACCTGAATATAATACAGGACCAGGTGATTATGACTTAAATCAAACAGATATAAAAACCCAATTATCAAATAGTTTAAATCTCCATAAAAATCGTCCTCCATTTAATCAAAGTTCAATTCGAGGTTCAAAAGACAAATTAAATGATTATTATATATTAAAAGATGAACAATTAAATTTAGAAAATCCAATAAATTTATATGACAAAAAAACATTTAATACATATTTAAATGATAAAACAACTAAAAATATTTCTTTTCTTTCAGGACAAGATAGATTTCATTATAAAACTACAGAAAAAGAAACATTAGATGAATTAAAATTATTAGAAGATGGTTCTTTAACAACTGATTATTCAATTCCATATGATACAGAAAAAAAATTAAAAAAAAAATATACTAAAAGTGAAAGAATTTATAATAAAATTGGTACAAATCCAGAAAGTGAAAAAATAAAAGAAGATTATATAAAAGAAAAAAATAAAAAAAAAATAGGACCAGGTGAATATGATATTAATCCAAAATGGAATAAAAATATAGTAAAATGGAGTGGATTAACAGAAATAAGATTAAAAACAGAAAATAAAGATTTTTCAAAAAAACCAAATGAGGATGATATAGAAAAAGAACAATTAAATATAAATTTACAACATAAAATTAAAAATATGAAAACTGATTTATTTCGTTCAATTCAAAATAGAAGAAAAGAAAGTTACATAGATTTAATAGAAGAAAGAAGAAAAATAATATTAAAAAATGAACTTGATGATGATCCTTATATTAAACCAGGTTTATTTGATAAAAATCCACAAAATAATAAAAATCAAAGATATCAATTTTTTGGTAGTACATCACTAAGGAAAAATTTTAATCAAATTTCAACAACAAATGAAAATGTTGGTCCAGGTTATTATAATTACAATTATAATTATTTTGCAAATAGAAGTTTAACTGGACCAAAAAATAATAAAAGAAAAAAAAATGATAGAAAAATTATTTATAAAACTAAACCTGGAATTTATGGTTTAGTTATTGGTAATAATGAAAATTATTGTGATAATGAAGATAAGAAAAAAATAAATTTTGAAGATTTATATGAAATTGAAAGAGATTTTAAATTTGGAACTCAAGAAGTTAGATTTAGAAATAAAAGAAATAATGAAAATAATGTTGGACCAGGTGAATATTATCATGAAGAAAATTGGATAAAAAATAATAAAAATAATAATAGTAATTATAATTTTATTCATATGAGTAAAAAAAATAAAAATAATGATAATATTAAAGATAATAAAGAAAATGATAATTTTTTTAAAAATGAAGAATGTTCTCCTGGAGCAGGCGCTTATGAAATAAGTAAATCTATTGAAAAAGATTATCAAAAATTTAAAAATAGATATAAAAATAATAAAGTTCCTTTTAGTTCTAATACACAAAGATTTTATTATGATAATTTAAATAATAAAAATCAAATTTTGGAAAATAATAATTTTGATTTTTATTTACCTAAAGAAAAAAAAATTGTTGGAGGTTTAATTAATCCTATTGCAAAGAATAAAAGAGTAAATTCTCAACTTTTTGATAATGGTGCTAATGGCCCTGGTCAATATTTGTTAGATTCATTTTTTGATTGGAATAAAAAAACATATAATATTAAATATGCGTAAAAAAAAATATTAATCTTTTTTTCTTTAAATATTTTTATATATTATTAAATTATTTATTTAAAAATATAAGTAAAAAAAATAATTGGTGAAATTTTCTATATTCAAGTTTTAAATAATCAAAATTTTTTTAATTTAAATTCCAAAATGAGAAAATTACTATTAATTGTATTAAATTAAAATATTATTTTTTTAAAAAAAGATTATTTTATTTCTCAGAAATAATAAAAAATTAATATTATATCATTGTAAAACAATTTAAAAAAAAAAATTTTATAAATGATAATTAATTGATAATTTAATTAAAAAAAAATGGGTAATGAACTTCAACAAGACTTTCATCCAAACATAACAAAAACAGGAATTTTAACTCCAACATTATCAATAATAATAGGAAAATATTCCTACATAATAGGTAACACAATAGAAGGAATGATATCATTACAAATAAGAGAACCAATAAGAATAAAAAACATAATGATATACTTAAATCAAGTTCAAGGATGGGAAATATCATCATCAATAAAAAACTCATCAGAAAAAACAATAACACAATACGAAATTGATTTATCAAATTCTTTTGCAAAAAATAATGAATATTTCTATATAGTTCCCTCAGGAAATTACAATTATTCATTTTCAATAACAATTCCTTTTAATATTCTTCCTTCATTTCTTTTTTTTAAAGGAGGAAAAATTGGTTATATAAAATATTATCTTTTATCTCAAATTATAACAGATTCAGGAATTGAATTATTAGATGAAAAAGTAATAGTAATTAACATGTCAAATGATTCAATTGTTGATAAACCATTTCCAATTGAAAATACTAAAGAAATAAAAGCTTTATTTATAAATTATGGTTCAAATACAATTAGAATTGAAATGGAAAAAGGAATTTATAATTATGATAAAGAAATTAAATTTTTTCTTCAAATTGATAATAAAAATTGTAGTGGAACAGTAAATTGTGTTCACTTTGAAATTTATAGAAGAGTTATTTTTTTTTCTAAAAATTATAAAAAAGAATTTATTGAAGAACAAAAAATAAATGAAGGAGATTTTTCTAATATTACTGATGCAGGTGAGTTAAAAAATTATGAAATTACTTTATTTAGTGAAGGAAAAGTGATTGAAGAATATTTATATTTTTATAAAAATAAAATTAAAAATACTGTTTTTTCTGGTGTTATTAATTTAATGAATTTTATGTTACCTACAATAACAACTAGTGAAATAATTAAATGCGAATATAAAATTAATTTAAGTTTAAGATATGCTGGAATTATTCCTGATGATGATAATCAAAGAATTTGTGTTCCTATTATTTTTTCTTCTTTTCCTGGAAATGATCCTTCTCTTGCAGTTGCTAAAGTTACTACTGAGAAAAATACATGTTATATGTATTTGAAAAATAATTCTAATTTAAATAATAATTTTAATTATTTTAATGATAATAATGAAAATTTAAATGATAATACTAATAATAATAATAATAATAATAATAATAATAATAATATTAATAATGATAATAATAATAAAAATTATTCTGTTCCTGAAGGATATCAAGATTTTAAAAGTATTTTAAATAGTCAAAATAAAAATAATTATCAAAATAATTTACCAAATAATAATATAAATAATTATCCTAATCAAAATAATAATCAAAATATGTATCCTAATCAAAATGAAAATTATCCTAATAATATTTTAAATAATTATCCTAATTTATCTAATAATGTTAATAATGATAATGTTGCTCCTAATATTTCATATATTAATGAATATAATCCTGCACCAAATATAAATGATGAAAATTCATTTAATTTATTTAAATTAGATGATAATAATAATAATCAACAATATAATCCAAATGAATATTATAATCCTAAATAATAAAATATTAAAAAAAAAATTATTAGAAAGTAGAATCATAATTTTTATTTATATAATTATTAAATTTATATAAAATTACATTTTTTATTTTCATTAAATAAAAAAAGTTATTAAATAAAATAAATAAATATTATTATAAATCAACAAATAATCCTTTATTTTCTTCACAATAATTTCTAAATTTATTTCTTATATCTTCTCCTATAATATTAATAGTCAAATCAACTATTTTTAAATTATCACATTTATTTATATTATTTAAAAAAAATTCAGCTCCTTTATCTGTAATTTGATTATTCCATAAATATAAAGTTTCTAATTTTGGAATATTAATTAAATTATTTGTAAAAGTAATAAAACCATTATCAGTAATATCATTATTACTAAACATTATATTTTTTAAATTTTTTAAAATTTTCATATTAATACTAAATTCATTTAATCCTTCATCACAAATATAATTCCATCCTAATTCAAGATGAATTATATTAGGATAATTATTTAATTGTTTTGAAAATTCTTTCATTCCTTCTTTTTGAATATTATTATCTTTTAATAATAATATTTCTAAAGAAGGTAATTCTACTTTTGAAAAATAAATTAATCCTTCTTCAGAAATTGCATTCCAGTTTAAATTTAATATTTTTAAATTTTTTAAATAGATTAAATTATTTGATAAACTTTTCATTCCATTTGATGAAATGTTATTTGAATTTAAATCTAATGTTTCTAAATTAATTAAATTTTTTAAACCTTCACTTAAAATTTTAATTCCTTCATCATTTATTTCATTTTCTCCTAATTCAATATTTAAAAGATGAGGCATAAATTTTAAATTATCAGATAATTTATTTAAAATATCATTATTTAAATATCTTTGTCTAGTAAAAATTAAATTTTTAACATGTTCATAATTTTTTAAATTAACAAATTCATTTAATAACTCATCTTCACTTATTCCATTTCCATTTAAATTTAAAACTTCTGCATTTGAAGTTTTATTTTGAACAATATAATTTTTAGCTAAAATTTCTTTAGTTAAATAATTAGGATTTCTTTTAATTTCTCCTTTATTATAATTCCAACTTTTATCATAATTTTGTAATTCATTCATTATTTTATTTAATCCATTATTAGTAATTGGATTTGATTCAATATTAAATAAAGTAAAATCTTTCATTAATTTGAAAGAATCAATTAAAGTATATAAAGAATCTTCATTTATATCATTCCAACCTAAATCTAAAGTAGTTAATTTTTCTAATTGATATATTGAATCATATAAAAACATCATTCCATCTGAAGTAAGATAATTTTCTCTTAAATTTAAAATTTTTAAATTTTTTAAATTTTGAAAATGTTGAGAAATTAATAATAAATCAGGATTAGTTAATAAATTACAACCTAAATTTAAATATTCTAAATAAGGAGTTTGTTTAAATCCTTCTAATAAACAAGAAAGTCCATTTGTTCCGTTTTTATTACAATAAATTGAAAAACCTAATAAATTTGGTATTCTATTCATAAATTTTGAAAAGTAAATAAAACCATCTTCAGTTATTTCATTTTCACTAAAATTTAATCTTTGAATTGATTTTGGTAATACTTCAGCCAATAAAGCAATTCCTTCAGTTCCAATTTGATTATTTGATAAATTTAAATATGTTAAATTATTCATTTTACCAATTGACCAAACTAAATTATCCATTTCATCATTGTAAATGTAATTATTACTAAAATTTAACATTTTTAAATTTTCATATTTTACTAATTCTAAAGATAATTTTTCAATACTTTTACATTTAACTTGATTATAAATATAATTTAAACTTCTTAAATCTCTTATATTTGATAAACCTTTTGTAAAATATTCTGTTCCCTTATCACCTAAATTATTTTGATTTAAATTAATATATTCTAAAAATGGAATTAAATTCATAATACTTTCAAAAGAAATCATTGAATCATATTCTAAATTATTCATTGATAAATTTAAATAACTAATATAAGTTAAATTCATAAAAAAAGGTAAAATTTCTTTAATATCATTATCATCTAATTCAATTTCTCTAATATCTAAAATTCTTAAATTTTTCATACAAGCAATATTAGTTAAATTATTTTTTAAAGATTCTTTACTTGAAATTGTTAAAGAAATAACATTTTGTAAATCTAATCCAGGATACATTTCAAAAATATCATTTTTAATATCAAAACAAACTCCTAAATCAATTTGCATTTGAGTTGACATATTACATTCTAAAAACTCATTTAAACAATTTGATTTCATATATAAATTTATGTAATATGAATTTTCTTTTAATTCTTTTATTTCTCTAACTTCAAAAACTGAATTTGGTTGAATTATTACTTCTTGTGAATTTGTATATGGAGAAATATTTTCTGTATCCATTGCTTTAAAACTCAAATACCAATTTTTATTTAGTATTCTTTCATAATTTATTTCTATTATATTTTTCTCATTATTAAATAAATCTTTATTTTTTATTGTTGTTAAAAATTCCTTATTTGTTATTAAAGTTCCTTTTTTAAATATTTCTAAATTTACTGAATCTATTGTTTTATATGTTGTTACTATTTCTTTATGATTTGCTTCTGTGTCAAAAACATATAATAAACATAATAAAAACCAAAGACAATTATTATTTATTTTTTTTTGTGTTATTATATAATTTATTATTTTATGAATATCTCCTTCTTCTATAAATATTTGTATTATTATATCTTTAAAATTATCTTTTGTTATCTTTCTAATATAATAATATGTATAAGGTGTTAAATTTATGTCTTTACTTTGAAGAAAATCTTTTGCTAACATATTTCTTAATTTTGCAAAAGTTAAAATTTCATTATTTAAATTATGAAAATTTTTTAAGTGATTAATTAAATTTTTTTCAAAAATATTTATTATTTTTATATGTAATAAAGAAACATGATGACAAAATTTTACTATAAAAGGGTCATCAATATCAATATCAAAGTCTTGAAATATATTTTCAAAAAAAAATATTTTTAATTCGTTTAATGTATTTGTTCTTTTTGAAGCTATTGGCTTAAATGGGTTTCTATTTAATCTTTTTTTCCTATAAATTATTTTATCATTTATTGGATATTTTATTCTATAAAAAATTTGATCTTTTTCTTTATAAATATTATTAATTAAATCAAAATTTTCATCTGATTCTATTTTCTTTTTTTGAAGAATAAATAATTTTTGTTCAAGATTATATGATAAGGATAAAGGAAGAGGAATATAAATTTGTTGTTTTTCTTTTATATTTTTTTCTGATATTTTAATTTTACTTTCTGGTAATTCTTTTATCCAACGAAAATCTGTATAAAATACTTGATTATAATTACCCATTTATTTGTATTATTTTATTTATTAATTTTTTTAATATTAATTTTTCAAATATTTTTTAAATATGATAATAAAGTATTTTCAAAAGAATATTATTTCAAAAATTATTCCAAATTATTTATATTTTTTAAATGGAAGAAATGAGATATTTTCTAAATTACTATATTCAAATAATAAAATAAGAAATTTCCATTTCAATCAATTTAATAATAATATAAAGTCAATAATAACAAAATCAAATTTCCTTATAAACAATAATAATAACAATTATTTTTATTCAACAAAAATAATTAAAAACAAAAATAAATACATTAACAAAAAATTACTTTATATCTTACCAATAATTTCAATATTTGGATATAATTACTATTTATTAATTAATAATAAAACATCTCCAGAATTATATTTTAGTTATCCATTTATTCAATCAATAATATCAAAAGCAAATAAACTATATTTATCAATTTATAATTATTGTACACTTCCTTATAATTCATTTTTATTATTAGATAAATTACAACCCGAATTAAAAGGAATTGAAAAAACTTTAGTAATTAATTTAAATAAAACACTTATTTCATATCATTATTCTTTATTTTCAGGATTTGAAATTTTAAAAAGACCTGGATTAAAAACTTTTATTGATGAATTAAGTAAATATTATGAAATAGTATTATTTTCAAATGAAGAACTTTCCTTTGTTGAAAATATTGCTAATAAAATAGATCCAACTAGAGAAAAAATAAAATTTAGATTAGGAAAAGAATCAATTCATTTATATCAAGGAAAATCAATTAAAGATTTAGATTATTTAAATAGAAATTTAAATCATATAATTGTTTTAGATTATGATTTAGAAAATGTAAAAAAACATCCTGAAAATACTATTTTAATACCTGAATTTAATGGAGATGGAAAAGATAGAGAATTACTCTTTTCAATTCCTTTTTTTAAAGAAATGGCTAATCAAAATATTATTAATGTAAGAGAAGAAATTAAAAAATGGGGAAATTTTAAACCTTATATTAAATATTATCAAAAAAATAGAAAATATAGAAAATTATTACCAAGTAATACTTCTGTTTATAGTGATAAAGATATTGAAAATATTAGAAATGAAGGAAATGATAATTCTTTTTTAAGTTATTTTTACAATTTATTTAATTGGTTTTAAAATTTGATTTTAATATATAAACATAATACAAAATGTTTATTTTTATAAATATATATATATCTTTTTAAATTTCTTTTACATTATCAATAAGTTATTTTTCTTTTATATATATTAATCAATATTTTAAAAATACATTTTTTTTGAAATTAATATCATTGAAATAATAATATATAGAATTTTTTGTTTTTAAAGTTTAAAAAAAAAATAAAATATCATCAACTTGTTTATTATAATTACTTAAATCATTTGAACTTTGTATTAAATTATTTTTCATAAAAGAAAGAAAAGATATATAATCTTTATTAATATCAGGAAGTGTTTTTTTAGGTATAAAAAAAGGTTTAATTAAACATTTCATTAAAGCATCAAAATCAAAATTTTTAAAAAATTTATGATTTTGTATAGATTTAAAACTAGAAATTCTATTTTTAGGATTTTTTTCTAATAAACAAGAAATTAAATTATTAAAACTTTCACTTTTACTATCAGAAGAAAAATAAGGTTTCTTATCAAAAATATTATTATAAATAATTATTTGTTCTTTATTACCAGAATTAAAAGGTAATTTTCCATAATAAATCTCATATAAAATAATACCTAAAGACCAATAATCAGCATTAAAATTATAAGATTTTCCCATAATAACTTCAGGTGACATATAATTACTTGTTCCAATAATTGTATTTGTATAATCTTTAGTTTCTAATTTTTTTGATACTCCAAAATCAATTACTTTTAAATAACCATTTGTATTTACTAAAATATTTTCTGGTTTTAAATCACGATGAATTATTCTTTTATTATGTAAATAATTTAAAACTGAAAATAATATTGCTCCATAAAATTGAGTTTCTTCAAAATTTCTAAAATCATTTTTTTTAGTTTCATCTATTTTTTTTCTTAAAGAAATTCCATCAATAAATTCCATTAAAAAAAATAAATAATCTCTTGTTTTATAAGTATTAAATAAATGAACAATAAAAGGATGTTCTACAGAAAAAGCAATACTTTTTTCAGATAAATATAATTTTGCCATTTCTTTATTTTGTGATAAAGAATTAATTTCTACTGTTTTAATAGCAAAAAATCTTTTATTATTACATACTAAATAAACTTTTCCATAACTTCCAGATCCAATATCTTTAACATAATATAATGAATCTAATGATATTGTCACATCATTTAAAACTAACATTTGTTTTAATGATTTATATAAAGGATTTTCTTTATCTACAAAATCTTCAAAAATTTTTTTATCTAAAGTATAACAAATACAATAAGTTAAAGCAATATAATTTGCTTTTCTTGAATATGAACCTTTTTCTGATGAAATATCACCAAAATATGAATTATTTGATAATACTTTAATTTGATTATCTTTTATTAATATTTGTACATTTCCTTGTTTAATATAATAAAATGTATTTGAAATTGGACCATCTTTTAATATAATTTCTCCTGAATTAAATTTTTTTTCTTTCATTGAATTTGCTAATTCAAATAAAGTAAAAGTTGAAAAAATATGAAAATGAGGATTATTTTTTAATAGTAAAATTAAATCATTTATTTTTATATTATTTATATTTTTTGATGATATAATTTGTAATAAATTTTCCCAATCTGCTTCAAAAATTATACATTCATCACCTAAAATATTATAATTTATTATTTGTTCTGTTAATGTTTCCATAAATATTTTTCCTTTTTCTAATTGATTTGAATAATTTAAATTTATTGAATGTATAAAATTTTGTAATTCATTTCCCATTTTTTTTTCTTTAAAAATAGTTCCTGATATTGGTAAAATTATCTTATGTTGATTTCTTTTTATTATTATATTTTGAAAATAAAACTTTAATTCAAAAATTGAAAAAACTTTTTTTATTTTTTCATCTGTATTAATATATTGATTTAAATATTCATTTGTTTTAATTGCATTTTCAAATATTTTAAAAACAATATTTTTAATAGAATGTTCTTGAAAAATAGGAAATAAATCTTCATATTTAATTTGTAATAAAATAGTTTCTTTATCAGTCATATAAGTATATAAAGATTCAATTCTATTAAAAATACCAGTTTCACCAAATAAATCTCCTTCATTTATTATTTTAACAATCATCATATTATAAGAACAAAAAACTTTTCCTTTTAAAATTAAAAAAATACTATCACATAATTTATGTTGTTCTAATATTAAAGTTTTTTCTTCACAATCAATAAAAGTAGAAATTTTAGCAATTTTTTCATTAGTTTCATAATCTAAATTACAAAAAAAATAACATGAATTTAAATATTTTATAATTTCAGTATTTCTCTTTTTTTCATATTCATTAGCAATATTTTTATATTTTTCTAAAGGTAAAACAAAAATATAAACTTTACCCAAAGCTCTAATAAAACAATTTACTTTACAATTATTTAATAAAGCTTTTGTACTTATTCCATTTCCTTTTTTCAATTCATATAATTCATCATCAATTGAATATTCTAATTTCCCTTTTTCAATTATAAAATAATTATCTTGATTTTTATCATCTTGTGTAAAAATTTGTATTTTATTTTTTACTTTTATATAAATTATTATATTTAAAATACTATTTATTATTTCTTCATTCATTTCTGAATATAATAATTCATTTTCAGTTAGAACTTTTATTAAAAATTTTCTTTGTTTTTCTGAAAAATGTCCTTTTATTATTTCAATTGGATTTTCATTTTTAATATTAATTATTTTCATATTTGAAGTACTTAAATTTTTATTTTTTTCTTTAATTTGAGAAAATTTTATTTTTTCTATTGTTTTACATTTTGTAGAAGAAAAATATTCATCATCAGATTCATAAAAATTTATTTTTATTATTCTTTCTTTTTTTGGACTTGAAGATAAAAAACTTAATTGTCCTTTTAAAGGTAATTCTTCAAATAATTTTCTTCTTCTATTATTAATAACTGAATATGATAAATGATTAATATTCATATATTCTAAATTATTAAATCTTAAAAGTAATGGTTTTTTATTTTGTTTTTCATTTATATTTTCAATTTTATTATTTTTTTCTTCTTCTATTTTTTTTTCTTTTATAAAACTTTGTTTTTTTTTTGTTTGTTTATTATAAGTTTCTTTCTTTTCTAAAGTTCCAGGTTTTGTTACTAAATTACTTTGATGAAAAGTATTTTTTGTATCTAAATTTATTTTCTGTATTGAAGGAATATTTTCATTATTTAATTGAGAAATTATAGTTTCTTTTTTTTTTGTTAGTTCTTCTAATTTTATTAAAGATTCTTTATTTGAAGTTACAGATTTTATACAACATGAAGAACCCATTTTGAATTTCTTTTTCTATTTATTTTTCATATATTAAATTATTTTTTAATACTACTACAAGAAATAACAAAATAACAAAAATAAAATATAATTATTAAAAATAAATCTTTAAAAAAAAAATTTTATATTCGATAAAATATAATATCAAAAGATAATTACTTTCTATTTTTTAATTCAATATTTTTCATAATTTCAATAAAATTTTCTAAATTTATCTCATCATCCATTCTTTCAACATATTCATTAATTTCATCATCACTTATTATAAAACCTAAATCTTTAATAACATTAATTAATATTTCTTTATCAAGATAATTTTTTTTCTTTCCATCAACAAAATACAAATTATAAATTTCACTCCAATTATTATCAAAATCTTCAATATTATATTCTCTAATAACTCTTTTAACTGCATTTATAAATTGATCAACATTAATTCCATTTAAATTATTTTCCTCAGTATTTAATTCTTTTAAAGCAGTATAATAAAAAGGATTTTTATTTCCCCAATCTTTATTTTTATTAGCAATTAATAATATAATATTAGGTTTAATTAAACCAGAACTTTGAGAATCAAATAAATTAAAATCATTTTTAATTTGTAAAATTTCATCTTCTGTAAAATTTGGTCTATTTATTTTTCTTTTTATAGTTTCAATTGTTATTTCTTTATGATCTAATTTCTTATCAAAAGCATCTGAAAATAAAAGAATAACTTTTCCATTTTGAGATTGTGAGAAACCAATTTGTTTAATTCTTCTATTTAATAATATTTGATCAATATTTTCTTTTTGTAACATATTAATAACAAAATCTTTTGAAGTTAAAGTTGCATTATCAATATATTCACAAATAATAAAATAATTTCTTCCATAATTACTTAAAAATTTATTTAATTTCTTTCTATCATAAAATTCATTTTCTTCATCAAAAATTTTTCCTCTTTCTTCAGCAGCATTTTCTAATAAATAATTATATTCTAATTTACAATATTTTTTCCCATTTACAATCTTTTTATAATTTTCATTACTTTCATTTATATATTTTAAATATGATTGAGGATGATTTCTTGCTTTATTAATTTCATTTAATAAACCATCAAATAAACTTTCTTGATTTATTTCAATATTTGAATCACAAACAATAATAATTGTAATTGGAATATTTCTTATTTTTTCATGTGAAATTCCAATATATTTTGATTCTGGATTTAATAAACGATCACTTGTCCCATTTAATACATCTTTTTCATTAAATAATAATTCAAATATTATTTTTAATGGCTCTTCTTTTGTTGATATGTAATTTTTACAAAATTTTACGTTTTTAAATTCTGAATTTAAATCATTTAATAATTCATCATGATCTTTTGGATAAAATGTTCTTGTTTTTGAAAAATGTAATTCTTCTAAATATTGTTCTGCTAATTCAGTTAATTTTTCATTTTTTTGAAGTTTTGAATTTATTTTATTATTTTTTAATTTTGTAATTAATTTTAATATATCATTTTGTATATTTTCTTTATATCCATAAGATTTTTTTATATTCTCTTCATATAAATTAAAATCTTTATAATAATCTTTTATATTTGTTCTTACATTATTTATTACTGAAAGTAATTCTGAAATAAATTCTGAATTATTTTTATTTGTTCTTTCTTTTGTTTTATTTTCTAATCTTAAACTTTCATTTTGTGAATTATTTTTCATTATTCTTTTATTTCTTCTTAATGAACTATTTGGATTATTACTTAAATTTCTTTCTTTAATTTCTTCTTTTTTTTCTCTTGTTTTTAATCTATCTTGACTTCTACTATTTAATTCATTTTTTTCTACTTTATTTGTATTATCTCTATTTCTTCTAGATTGAAAAATATATTCTCTTTTTTTTGAAATAACATTTGAAGTTTCATTTTCTTCTTTTTTATTTGTACCATTTTGAATTTGATTTTTTGTCCTTTCTCTTTTACTCATATTCAATTTTTAAAAGAAATTATTTTTGAAATATTAAATAAAATTTAATTTAATTTATAATGTAATATATTATCAAAAAAATATTAATTTTTAACAACTTTTTTTTCTAATATTATTGATGAGAAAAAACAAACTCTTCTCCTTTTCCATTTGAAGCACTTGTTATTTTTTCAATATATTCAATATCTTCTGGAGAATAATTTTTGAGATCTTTATTATATTTTTCATTATTTTCTTTACTTGTTTTTTCCTTTATTTTATTTAAATTTTCTTTATATTGTTTCATTTTGTTCACTTGATCTGTCATATTTTGTTGATATCTATTATATTTTTTATCTTTTCTACTATAATATTCTTTATATTGAATAAAGTATTTATTAACAAATAAAATTCCTGTGATTACAGCACCCCAGAAAAAAATAAATAAATTCTTTGATATATTATTATATTTTAATGATTCTCTTTTTAATTCAATATCTAATTTAAATATTTCATTTGTTATTAATATTAAATTCGAAGCAAAAAATTTAAAACTTTCTATTTCATTTTCAGTTATTTCTTTAAAAGAATATATTTTTAATATTGTTATTAATGCATCAATATCAATTAATGAACTTTTTTTACTAATTAAATTATTATCAGGAATACAATTTATTATTCTTTTTATTATATTAAAAATCATTATCATTTCTTCTTTTATTAATGAATTAAATTCTAATAAATTTCCAGAAGATAAATTTATACATTCTTCATAATAATTTTTTAAAAAATAAATTCGAATTCTTGTTTTATTTTTAATATCTATTATATTATTATCATCTAAAAAAAAAGAACTTTGTAAAATTAAAGAATGTAAATAAAATAAACTATTTAAATTTTCATATGAATATGTCACTTTTTCTTTCAAAAAATTTTGGTCATTTATTTTTTTATATATCATTAAATTAATATAAGTTTCATATCCAGTTAAAATTTTATGAACAACATTCAAACTTTTTTTATTTAAAAAATAATTTTGTTCATTTATTGCTTCCCAAAATTTTTTTCCTTCAAATTCATCAATAACATGATATAAAGGTAATTCAAAGTTTAAATTTAAATTACTATTATTATTATTTAAATTCTCAATGCATTCATTATCATTTTTACAAATTAATTGTTTATCATTTAAAGAACAAATTTTATTTTCTTTACTTAAATTGATATTTTCAGGAATAATAATATTATTTTCAAATCCTTTTGAATTTAAAAATAAATTTTTTAAATTACAATTTAAATGTTCAATGAAAGGATAACCATCTTCATCTTCTGAAGGAAAAACTGAAGCATTAGAAGATTTATTTTCTAATTTATTAAATATCATTCCATATAATCTAATAATTACAATAAATAATCCTATATTCAATAATATTAATTTCCTCCAAAACATTGATGAAGCCATTTTTTTAAATGACAAAAATAAAATTATAATATATATATAAATATGTCATAATTTATTTAACAATTCTTTTTGATTTTGTTTTTTATTTCAATGTTTTTTAAATTTATTTTGGAAAAAAAATTAAAAGTATTTTAAAATATTACTAATATTTTTTTATAATATTTAACATAATAATGTAGAAAAATTAAAAAAATAATTAATTTATTTACCTTTTATTTTTAATATTTTTTTAGATGATGTCATTAAAAAAAATATTGTTTCACTCTAAATTATTTAATTCATTCTAAATAAGCAAAGAAAAAAATAAAATATTAAGATTATGGAATCTTTAAAAGAAAAACTATCATCATCAATGAAATATATTCAAAATACAATTATATCAAATTATAAAATAATAGAACAACAACAAAAAATATTTTATTTCTCAAAATTCTCAATTGACATTGATGATTTTTATCAAATCTATCTCTTTATACATCAAATAAAAAAAAATGCATATAATTTAATGTATGATATATTAAAAATATGTGTTACTAATTATATATCTTTTAATAATGACAATGAAAATAAATTATCAGAAAATCAAAAAATGATTATTATTTATTCTGCATGTCTTAAACATTATTATTTAAAATATAGGTTTAACATTAATAATTCTTTTGAAGATTTTTGTTCAAGTGATTTTAATTCAATATTAAATGAATTTAATATAAAAATAATAAATGAAAAACAATTTAAAATATTTTTATTTTATTTTTACTCAACAATACAAAAAGAAATTAAAAATTTAAATTATGAAAAAATAAACAACTTAAAAAAATATTACAATCCAAATATAATAGAAAAAAAAGATAAAAATAAACATAATACGAATAATATGTCAATAGATGAAGAAGTAAATTCAGATAATAATTCTAAAAATTCATATTTTCAAAAAATTCATTCAAATCTTTGTACATTTTTAGCAGGCACAAAAGCAAGGATTGTAGATATGGTATTTGAATTAAAATTAAAAAATAAACTAACTAATGATAAAAAAGAAATTGAATTTATAAATGATGCAATTCAAAAAATTACACAAATGTCGAGAGATTTTATAAAATCTCAAACAATTAATAATAAAGATACTGTAATTAAAATAGAAAATTCAAATAATAATATTTCAAAAAATACAAATGAAAATATTCCTTCTTATTATTCAAAAAGAGTTCTAAGTGAAGTTGTAAAATTAGATATGGATGAAGAAACAGAAAAAAAAATAATATTAATAAGTAAAAAATTAGAAGAAAGTTATTTAGATAAAATATTAAATTCAAAATATAAAATGATAAAAGTTTTAGATCATTTTATTTGTTATATTGTAGAATTTAATTCAAAGATGATAAAATCTATTTTTAAAGATGATACTTTTCCAGAAGATGTTAGTATAAGATTTATTGTTCCTGCTAAAGAAATATTTAATTTAACTTTTGAATTTTTACTTTTATTATCTAATTTACCTTATACTACAATTAAAACTTTTATTGAAGTTGGAGTAAAACTTGGAATACAATATAAATATTGTTTAACTTTATATGATTTTTTTAAGGATTTTTTACAGTGTTTATTTAATGAGAAAGGAAATTTACATGATGTTATTGTTGAAGTTTTAAAAAAATTTTATGATAATCAATTATCAATTTGGGAAAAACAAATTCAAGAAAAAGGGAAAAATTTAACTTCATATTATGAATGTTAAATATTTTTTAATAATAATATAATTAATATATAAATTATAAAATTTAATATAGTTCTATATATATAAAAAAATTTAAATATTTTATTTAAGAAGTTAAAATATTTTTTATATTTTTTTTAATGGAATCTAATACAAATAAAGATAAAAATGAGAAAAAAGTAAATAAAGAAATATCATATAAAAAATATACTATTGATATGAGTTCACCAGTTGAAAATAAATTATTAAGTTTAGAGGCAGCAATAAAATATTGGAAAGTAATATTAAAGTTAATGGATTAAAAGGAAAATTAGGAGAGTCAATTAAAGTATCTATTTCTGATAAAAAAGATAGAGCAAAAAATACTATTTTAATTTTAGTTGATAATAAAATAGAATTTTCTAAAAAATATATTAAATATTTACTAAAAAAGTTTCTTAAAAGAGAAGGTATTGTTAATTATTTATCTATTAATGCATCTTCTCCTAATTCTTATACTGTAAAAGTTTTAAGAAAAAATGAATAAATATTTAAAATAAAATTTAAAAATTAAATTTAATATTATTATTTTTTTTATTTACATTTTAATCTTTTTCTATTCTTTAAAAATTAAACAAATTATTGTTTTTGTTATTATTATTATTATTATTATTATTATTATTATTATTTCCAATAGTAGTTAAATTTGCAAATAAATTATTATTGTTATTATTATTATTATTATTATTCATTCCTCCTAAATTAAAATTATTATTCCCAAAAGTATTATTTGAAGAAGTATTATTATTTAAAAAATTAAAAGTATTATTATTATTATTAGAAAAATTACTTCCCATTCCAAAAGTATTATTATTTTGATTTCCAAAACCACTCAAATTAAAATTCATATTATTATTATTATTTGATGATGGTTTATTTCCAGATAAAAAATCTAAATTATTTGGATCAAAACTAGATGTTTGAGTATTTGAATTTGTATTTGTATTCATTGAAAAACCTCCTAAATTTTTATTATTATTATTATTATTATTATTATTTGAATTATTATTATCTGAATTAGAAGGATTTGAATAAGTTGGAAGATCATTCATTAAATTATTTAACATTGAATCATGAGTTTTATTTTGATTTGAATTATTAGTATTTGAAAAATTTAAATTAAATGTATTTAAATTTGAATTTGTTGAAGTTGTTTTAGTATTTGAATTTGTATTTAATGTTAAATTTGTAAACATATTATTATTTGTTGTTGAAGTTGGTTTATTATTTGATGAATTTGATAAATTAAAATCAAAAGTATTATTATTTGTTGTTGTAGAAGTATTTGTATTACTTTTTTTAACAAAAGAAGGAGTATTTGTAGATAAACCATCAAAAAGATTTTTATTATTATTACTTGATGATGAAATATTATTTGAAAATCCTAAATTATTATTATTACTTATATTTTGATTAGAAGTAAAAGTATTATTATTACTATTATTATTATTATTATTTAAAGTTGAAGTAAATGTTTGAGATCCTCCAAAAAAATTATTAAGAAAATCATCTTTATCATTTCCTTTATTATTATTATTATTATTTTGATTTAATAAACTATCCATAAAATTATCTTCTTGACTTTTATTATTATTTGCATTATTACTATTAATAATAGTATTTGCAATAGAATTAGCATCATCTGCTAAATCATTAAATCTATTTTTTCTAATTCTATCTAAATAAGTTTGAACTAATTTCATAATATTATCAAAATTAGTTTTTGTAATATTTCCACCTACAAGCATAGAAATTAAATTAGGTAATATTTTATTAGCAATACCTTCAATATTAACAATTTTAGCAATTTCTTCATAAATATCTGCAATAGTCATACAAATTTCATTATTATTATCAGCTTTTCTAATTTTTTCTAAATTATTTAATAAACTCTCATTAATAATATTTTGATCTAATTTAGTATACAATTCCTTTATTTTTTTTAAAAATTCAATTTTTAAAGGACGAGAATTAGTATTTGCAATTATTTGAAGAATTCTAGGATAAATTTGATTTTTAAAAGCTAAAGAGTCAATTTTTTTAGTAATATATTGTAAATTTTCTGCAACAATTGTTTGAATTTTTGCAACATTACAATCCATTGCTTTACAAATTAAATGAAGGAAACTAGAAGTAAATTCACTATTTGAAATATTATCTCCAATATATTGTACTTTTGATATTAAAAAATAAATACTTGCTGCTGGTAATGATTTTAATTTAAATAATTCTTTTAAATGTGGCCAAATAATACTTGAAAAATTGATTTTTAAATTTGTATTTTCACAAATAGAAAAAATTGCAGGTAAAGAAGAATTAATATAATTTTCATTTTTAAGTGCATTTAATAAAGAAGGTAAAAATCGATTTGTAATAATTCTATTTTCAAACATAAAAATAATTTTTGGTAATTTTTGTAAAAATTCAATATTTTTACTTTGTTCATTCGCATTTAAATTTTCTAAAAAATTCAAAGCTTTTAATTTAGGATCATTAAACCATTCATTATCTAATAATTCTTTAATTCCAGGACGACTTTGTGGTTCTTGATTTAATAATAAATTTAATAAATTCATATCTTCATTTTCAAATTTACTTTTATTTAATATATTATTCATATTCATTAAAGCACTATTATAAGATAAAACATTATTATTATTTAATTCTAATAAATCTCTATTTGGATCTTTTAAATGATATTTTAATAAATTAAAAATAATTAATCCAACTGAAAAAATATCACTTGTATAAAAAGCTTTTGAATTTTTTATTATTTCAGGAGCACAATATGATAAATTTGGAGTTGCTCCTGAAGAAATATTAATTTCTCCTCCTTGTAAAGGAGGATCATTAATTGCAAAATTTAAACCAGAAATTTTAATTTTGTAATCTTTATCAATAAAAATATTATATGGATTAAAATTAGTATGAATTGAATGAGCATCAGAATGAAGAAAATTAATAACTTTACATAATTCAATTATCATTTGTTTAATTTCTAATTTTGAAGGATTAATTGTTTCAATCCAACTTGATAAAGTATGAGTAAATTCTTCTGTGACGAAACCAATTGAATTTTTATCTTCTATTAATGGTTCTACTATTCCTAAAATTGAAGGATGTTTATATTTTATTAGTGATTGAGCTTCTTTTTTTAATGCATTTAATATATCATTTTGTTCTTCTTTTTTAAATTTTGATAAATCCTTTTTTTGATATACAAAGATACATACGTTTTGTTTTCTTTCTTTATGTACTCCTTTGTATATATTCCATAAGTTTAAATATCCTCCTGTTAAAAATGGCTCTTTTGATATGTTGTATTCACCAAAAAGTTCATTTCCCATTTTTATGTAATATAATTAAGATTTAAAATTTGTTTATTAATATATTTATTTAATTTTTATTTTATTTTTATTTTATTTTATTAATTATTTAATATTTTTTATTTTTTATTTTTTTGACTTTTTTTTGTTTGATTATTATTTTTATTATAATGATTTTTAATAATATTATATAAATCTAATTCATTTTTATTATCTTTATTATCAATTAAATTTTTTTTTTCTTCATTATCTTTCCCATCATCTTCATCTAAAACAATATTATTATCATTTCCTTCATTATTATTATTATCTCCAATAACATGATTATTTTCTTTAATAGTTTCCATTTTCTTAATTCCCGTTTTAATACTCATTAATAAAATACTTTTAGTTCTATTCATTTCTTTAATCTCATTTTTTTTTTCAGTTTTATAATTATAATAATACCCTTCAAACATTTTAGTAATTTCACAATAATCTTTATAATCATCCATTTTATAATGATTATAATTTAATTCTTCACTATTATAAAGTTCATCAATTCTATCTCTAATTTTAATATTTTTTCCTTTTTTAGGAATAAAAGGAGCTTTTAATATTCTTTCTTTAACACTATCCCATTTAAATTCTTTTAACCATCTATGTTCTTTTAATTCTTCAATACCATTATATCCAATTCTATAAGCAGCTTTTTTTTGTATGCATCTATTAATAAAATCAGCACAATCTCTACTCCAACCTTCAGGTAAGTGACTTTCTTTAATTAAAAAATCTTTAGTATTAATTAAACTTTCACAATATTCTTTTTTAGTATTGTGTTTAAATGGTAATTTATTAAACATCATTTCATATAAAATTATACCAATTGAAAAAATATCAGAAACCATTCCATGATTTTGTCTAAAAGCAATTTCAGGTGCCATGTAACCTTTATTTCCTGATGTATCAAAATATGTTATACTTTCTGCTTTACGTAATAATTTAAAGTCACTTATATGTAAGTAACCATTTGAGTCTAATAATAAATTATCTGGTTTTAAATTTCTATGTACAAAACCATTATTATGTAAATATTCTAAACCTATTATTAAATTTGATATAAGGAATTTTGATTTAGTTTCAGTTAGAAATTTCCTATTAATTTGATAACGAAGATCTCCACCTGAATAATATTCTTCTATTAAATAAAAGGCATTTTTATCTTGGAATGCATATAATAAATTTACTAAAAATGGATGATGTTTATTATTATATTCTTTAAAGAATACTATTTCATTTAATATACTATATAGTGAACGAGCTAAGAGAACTTGAGATTTTAGATATTGTATCATTACTACGTTTAAATTTTGTTTTTTTGAATTGAAGTCTATTAATGATTTACATAAGTAAATTGGACCGTATCTTCCATTTGCTATAAGGGTTAAATCACTAAATGAGTAAAAACTGAGGACTTTTTATTTTAATTTTTTATTTTTTATTTTTTTTTTTTTTTTTGTTTTTTTTTTAATATTTTATTTTTTACTTTTGTCGTCATAATATTTTGTTATGAAAATTTCTTCTTGATTTCTTGTTTCTATACAACCCATTTTTTGAATTATTTTATTATGAATATTTTAATTATAAATTTAATTTATTATTTTTAATAGTAATTAATTTATTTATTTTTTTTTTTAAATTTATTTATTCTAATAAATTATACATTGTTTCTGGAAATTCAATATATTTACTAGTTAAATAATTATAATTAGGTAATGTGGAAATAATTTCTAATATTTTTTTATCATTTTTTTCTTGTTGAGTTTCTTTTTTTGGTTTTTCAACTTTTTTTTCTTTTGGATTTTTTGCTCCAATTTTTAATAACATTTCCATCATTTTATTTTCATCAAATTCTTCTTCTTTCTTTTCTTTTTTTTCTTCTTTCTCTTCTTTTTTTTCTTCAATTTTTGTAATATTTTCATTACCAATTCCAGCCATTAAAGAAAGTAAATCTTGATTAATTTCAATTGTTTTTTTTTGTTCAATTTTATTATCATCATCAACATCAAAATTTAAACCTAAATCAATTTTTTTTTCATTTGTTCTATCAGATTTTTGAGATTTTTCTATTTTTTCTATTTTATTATTGTTTATATTTGATAATTTTATTTTATCTTTATCTAAACTTTTTGTTGGAGGAATTATTGATTCTACTTTTTCTTCTGCAAATTCAAAATCATCATCATTATAATTATCTGTATCTATTTTTTTACTTTCAATTTGTTTACTTTCTATTTTTTTATTTATTATATCTTCATTTCCTAATTTTTCATTTTTTTTATTTAAAATTTCTTTTTTCTCTTTTTCTTTTTTATCTTTAATTTCTTTATTTTCTTTTATTTCTTTATTTTCAATTTTATTAATTTGTTTATTTTTATTTTCTTTTTCTTTTTCTTTATTTTCATTATTTTTAAATTCATTATTTTCATTTTTAGTTAATTCTTCAATATTTTCCTTTTCAACAATAACAAAATCATTTATTTGAGGTTGATTAAATTCAATGTCTTCTTCGACATCTCTGAAGTCTTCATTTTTATTATCATCATCTTCTTTTTCAATTTGTTCAATTTCTTCATTTTTTTTTCTAAAATCCTTATTCATATCACTATAAAAGTTTTTCAAATTTTCAAAATTAATTAATAAATTATTAAAAAATTCTTTACTTTCACTATCAACATTTTTAACAAAAGGATTTTGTTTATTAAAAACAGAAACTAATTTTTTACTTTTTCTATCTCGAATAGAACTTTTAATTAATTGATTATATGTAAAAGGTTTTATTTCAACTTGAGGATTTGTTTTAAATTTTGATGCAGTATCATATAAAGGTTTAACTGAATAAATATTTTGAATATTATTTAATTTAAAATTATTAATATGATTATTTGATTTATATTTATCAAAATTAATTTCTTTTTTTTCATATTTTTTATTTTTTGTAAAATTTGTTTTATAACTTAATATTAAATCATTTATTTTTGATTTATTTTTTCCTAATTCTAAAGGTGTTATTTTAATTTGTTTTTGTTCTATTTTTTTTTCTGGTTCTTTTTTTTCATTTATTTTTGTATTATTTGTATTATTATTATTATTATTATCTTCTTCTTCTACAAAATCAAATCCATCATCATCTTCATTTTCTTCTTTATTTTCTATTTTTTTTTCTTCTGTTTCTTCATCTACAAAATCAAAACCATCATTTTCATTTTGTGAATTTTTTACTTCTTCTTTTTTTTCTTCTTTTTTATCTTCTTTTATTTTATTTTCTTTTTTTTCTTCTTTTTCTTTCTCTTCTTTTAATCTTGGCATGTTATCTTCTTCACTTTCTGATTCTGATTCAGATGATAATTCTTTTTTTTTATTAGTTTCTTTTTTATTGTCATTATTTTCTTCTTCTTCTACAAAATCAAAACCATCATCTTCATTATTTTCTTTATCTTTTTTTTTTTCTTTTTCTATTTCGTTTTCTATTTCTTTTTCTTCTTTTTTATCTTCTTTTTTTTCTATTTCTTTTTCTTCTTTTTTTTCTATTTCTTCTTCTTTTAATTTTGGCATATTATCTTCAACACTTTCTGATTCTGATTCAGAATTATCTAATTTAGTTTTTTTTTTATTATCTTCTTCTTTTTCTTCTTTTTTTTCTTTTTCTTCTATTTCTTCTTTTTTTTCTTTTTCTTCTTTTTTTTCTTTTTCTATTTCTTTTTCTTCTTTTTTTTCTTTTTCTTCTTTTAATTTTGGCATATTGTCTTCTACACTTTCTGATTCTGATTCAGAATTATCTTTTTTATTTTCTTTTTTATTATTATCTTCATTTTTTATTTCATCTTCTTCTACAAAATCAAATCCATCATCTTCATTATTTTCTTCTTTTTTTTCACTTAATTCTTCATTTTTTTCTTCTTTTATTTCTTTTCCTTCTTTTTCTTTTATTTCATTTTTATCATCTTTTTCAAAATTAAATTCATTGTCTTCATCTTCTTTTTTTTTTATTTCTTTTTCTTCTTCTTCTTTTTCTGTAATTTCATTATCATTTTTTTCTTCTTTTTTTTCTTCTTTTTTTTCTATATTTTCATTTTCTTCTTCTTCTACAAAATCAAAATCATCATCATTATTTATTTGC
>JAJMZS010003083.1:0-47584 GCA_023807205.1 Isotricha prostoma
GATAAAGCTAAAGAAAGATTAAGATATTATTTTAATATGTTTAGAAGAAAAACAGAAAATTATGTTGAAGATATTGAAGAAGAAATAATTGATGAAACTCAAAATGATAAAAAAGAAGGTTTAAATAAATTAAAAAATATAATGGATAATGTAGATAAAAATAAAGGAATGAAAGCATTAAAAGATAATCAAAAGAATGAAAAAATAAAAGAAAATTTGAATAAATTTAATAAAATAATGGTTGAAAAAGATAAACAAAAAGGAATTGATTCATTAAAAAAAAATCAAAATATTGAAATTAAAAAAGAGAAACTTAATAAATTAGAAGATATTTTACAACAAAAATCAAAATCAAAAGTAATGAATACATTAAAACAAAATAAAAAAGACAAAGAAATAAAAGAACAATTAACAAAATTAAATAACATAATAACAGAAAAAGAAAAAAATAAAGCAATGACTGCATTAAAACAAAAACAAAATGAAGAAAATATAAAAAATCAAATTATAATACTAAATAAAATAATAGAAGAAAAGCAAAAAGAAGAAGCATTAAATTCTTTAAAAAAAAATCAAGAAGATGAAAAAATAAAAGAACATTTATTAAAAATTTCAAATTTAATAACAGAAAAACAAAAAATAAAAGTAATGACTTCATTAAAACAAAAAGAACATGATGAAAAAGTTAAAAATCAATTAGAAAAATTAAATGAATTAATGGAGAAAAAAGAAAAAGAAATGGCATTAGAAATTTTAACTGCAAATAAATATGAAATAACATCATCAGAAGAATATTATAAAATAATGAGACAATTACTTTTTATAAAAATAATTGCACATGTTGGTTATCATTATTTATTTAGAAAATTATTATATTTCTTAAATAAATGGATAAAAAATGCTGGTATCAAAACTAATAAATAAAATATAAATTTTTCATTATCTTTCCTTTAACTATTAATTTAAAAAAAAAAAATACAATACATATTTTTTTTACTATTTTATATAAAAATGGAAAATATTAATTATAAAAATAAAAAAAAAAAAATAATCAATAAAAATAAACAAAATACCAAAAAAAGACAAAAAAAATGGATTCAAAAAATAAACTAAATGCAAAACTAATAAAAAAATATTGGAAAAACCAGCAACCAGCAAATTTATCAGCATTAAAATCAAAAAACCAAAAATTTACAGATCCATATTTTCCTCCAAATATGAATTCAATAACATCCCGTGATTCCCAAGGTAACTTTATAGACAATCAACTAGGACCTCAAAATCTATCAGATATGGAAGAAGAGAATCCAGGTAGTTCAACTCGTTTAATATGGAAACGTTGTACAGACATTTTACCAGTATGGGAAGTTTTTGAAGGTAAAATAGAATTTAATGATGTAAATCAAGGAAATTTAGGAGATTGTTATTTTTTAAGTGCAATAACAGCACTAACAGAATTTCCATATTTAATAAGCGAAAAATTTAGAACTAAAAAATTTAATCAAGAAGGTTATTACGAAATGATATTTTTTATTGATGGTGAATGGCAAATTGTATTTGTTGATGATTATTTCCCTTATGATCCACAAAGTAAAAATTGGGCTTATGCTCTTCCACATAATAATGAATTATGGGCAATGTTACTTGAGAAAGCTTGGGCTAAATTAAATGGTGGTTATTCTAATGCAATTGGTGGTATTGTATCAGAACCTATTTCTTGTTTAACTGGTTTTCCTACACAATACATTGTTCATGATAATTATGAAAATGATGAATTATTTGAAATAATTGAAGAAGGTGATAAAGAAGGTACAATAATGAGTTCTGCTTCTAAAGTACAATCTACTATTGAAAGAAAAGGTTTAGTCACGGGACATGCTTATACTCTTATGAAAGCTAAAGCTTGGAGAGAAAGAAAAATTTATTTAATACAATTAAGGAATCCTTGGGGTGAAAAAGAATGGACTGGTGATTGGAGTGATAGAAGTCCAAAATGGACTGATGAATATAAAAAATTTTTTGGGTATGTTAATGCTGATGATGGTATTTTTTGGATTAATGTTGATGATTATATGAATAATTTTGATGCTACTTATATTTGTTATTTACTTTATGGTGCTGTTATTAAAAGTTATCATTTTGGATATTATAAATACTTTGAAAAACCTATTGTTTTTAATATTAAAATTTTAGAAAAGGCAAAAACTTCAATTTGTATTTTATTTAAAAATTGGAGATTTAATAGAGATATGCATGATGCAATTCATCCATTTAGTGTTGTATTAGCAAAATATTCTAATGAAAAACAAATAGAAAAAATTTTCTATAAATGGTCATCTACAGATGATATTGAATTAATTGAAACTTTAGAACCTGGTAATTATGCTTTATGGTGTTATGGTCCAATTGAAGGAGTTGTAAATGATAATAAATATAAATTTACTGTTCAAATGTCTTGTATTAAAAATTTTATTTGTGAATTTATTGGTTTAGATGATGACTTTTTCTTCATTCAACATGTTTTATTAGAAAATTATAAAATTACAGGAGCAAATAATTTAAACTCATCAAAAGATTATTTTTTAGGTAATGATAAGAATTTAAATAAAGCTGGATTGAATACATTATTAATATATAATAAATCAGATTCATGGTTAGAAATTGGAGCATCTCCAAAAGCAATTAAAAATGTTTTATTATTTCCTCCATATAAAGATATGATTAATATTAAAATTATGATTCCACCAAAACAAAAAGCTGCAATTATTGGAATGAGATTATCAAATAAAGGAACTTCATTTTCTTATACTTTCCAACTTCAAATGCATTCAAAAAATGATCCTATTCCTAAAGAATATACATTTGATGAATTTTTAAAAACTGATATTACTCCTTTAGTTAATATTTCAACAATTGGTTTTAATGAAATAACTTTTATTGATAGAGAAAAAGCAAAAGATGAAAACACTGATATTAAATCTAGTGTACTTTCACCTAAAAACTCAATTAGACAATCAACTTTAGAAACTATTACTTTAGATTCTTTAAAAAAAGAATATCCAAAAGAATTTGAAAAATTATCTTCTTTTAAAGAAAATGATGAAAAAGGAAAAAAATTAAATTGGGATAAAATAAAAGCTACTAATGGATTATATATTGGTCAAGTTGATAATGAATCAAAATTACAAAGATTAGGAATTTTTATTTGGACTAATGGAGAAAAATATATTGGTCATTTTAATAATGGATTAATGGAAGGTGAAGGATTAATATTAGATAAAGATAATAAATTATTATATGAAGGAGATTTTGAAAAAGATAAAAAAAATGGATTTGGAAAAGCATATCTTCCAAATAATGAATTTTACTCTGGTAATTTTGTGGATAATAATTTTGAAGGAAGAGGAATTTATCAATTTGAAAATGGAGATACTTGGGAAGGTCCTTTTAAGAATAATTGTAAAAATGGAATTGGTGTTTTAACAAAGAAATCTGATGGTAAGAAATATATTGTTATATTTGAAATGGATAATTTTATGGGAAAAACAAATTTAGAAGATAAAGAAAAAAAAGAACTTGAAGAAGCAAAAAAAGAAGTACAGAAAATTAAAGAAGATATGGAAAAAAAAAAAGGATTAACTCTTAATATAGGAAAATTTAAAAAATTCCTTTCAAATAATTTTGATAAATTATTAGATGATTATTATAAAAAAAGAAAAAATATTAGGAATTCAATATTAATTCAACCATCAGAAATAATAATTCAAGAATCACCAGAACAAAAAAAACATAGAATATTTTTAGAAAATATAGAAAAATATAAAAAACAAGAACCATTTATGATGGAACAATTTATAAATTTAAGAAAAATAAATAATTTCGAAGAAGATTTAGTATTAATTCAATTTAATAATGGAGCAAAATATTTAGGAGGATTAACAAATAAAAAAAAACAAGGACGTGGTGGTTTATTTGATGGTAATATTTATTATTTTGGTTATTTTAATCAAGATAAACCAGCAGGATACTTTTTAAAATATAATAAAGATAAAAAAATAATATTCCAAGGTTACTTAGATCAAAATTATCGTATAATAAAAGAAGGTAAAATGTATTTTCCAAATGGAGATAAATACATTGGTTCATTTTTAAATGATCAACTTCATGGTTGGGGAACATATTATTTTACAAGGGGGGACTCTTGGACTGGTACATTTTATTATGGAAAATTTCATGGTGTTGGTAAATATTTTTATGAAAATGGTTTAATAACAGAAATTATAACATATAATCAAAATAAAGTTGTTTCTAGAACTAATTTACAAAGAGAAGATTATTCTTCACCAGGTGCTGAAAATTTCTTTAATAATGTTAAAAAATATTATCCAGGTGTATATGAACATTTACTAGTAATTCCTCCATATAGAGAAGCAACATCAAATTTACGTTGGGATGTTTATACATTTCAAGATGGAAATGTATACATTGGTCAATTTGGTAATAATAATGTTTTTTATGGAAGATGTTGTTTCATATATAAAAATGCACCAATTACATATTATGTAGGTTACATTAAAAATCAAGAATTTAATGGTCAAGGTGCATTTTATGATAAAGATTGGAATATTATTTATTATGGTAATTTCGAACATAATAAAAGAACTGGTTTTGGTATTGGAATACAAAATGATAAAAGTATTTATTATGGTGATTTTGGAAATGATATTCAAAATGGTGATGGTGTATATTATTTTCCAAATGGAAGTCGATTTGAAGGTCATTTTATTAATGGAGAAAAAAATGATAAAGGTTATTTAATTAATGAATCATATACAACTAAACAAGAAATAATATATAAGAATGGTAATGTTATTGAACAAGGTGATATTGAACAATGTAATAAAGGTTCATATCAGAAAAAAATACAAAAAGAATTTGAAGAATTATATAAAAAATATCCTAATTATGTTAAAATGTTTATGAAATTAAAACCAACAAAAGATAATTTAGTTTTAATAAGAGGAACTAAAGATGATATTAATGGATTATATATTGGAGAAATGAATTCAATTGGTTTTAAACATGGAAGAGGTGTTTTAATTGATCCACATGGTAAATCATTTTATGTAGGTTATTTTGATAATGATTTAAAAGAAGGACATGGTATAATTTATTATGAACAAAATAAACCAAAATATATTGGAAATTTTAAAAGAAATAAAATTTGTGGTAAAGGAAGATTTTATTATGTTAATGGGGAAAAATTAGAAGGTGATTTTAATGAAGTTGGTGAAGGATTAGGTGTTTATACTTTTGCTGATGGTGCTTCTTGGAAAGGTACTTTTTATGCTTGGACACTTCATGGAGAAGGAGAATATTTTTCTAAGGATGGTGTTAGTTATGGTATTAAAAAATATCATCTTAATAATTATATTGGTTAAAGAATTTGTTTTTGTTTTTTTTATTTTATTTTATTTTATTTTATAAAAAAAATATTTAAAAAGTGGAAAATTAATATTTAAAAATTGTATTATAATTTATAAATAATTTATTTTTATTTTTTTATTTTTTCATTTTTTTTTTTTTTTAATCTTCATCAATTAAATTTTCTTTATTATTAATATCGAGATTAGAATCATTTATATCTTTATTACTATCATCTTCATCATTTTCTTCTTCTTCATTTTCATTTTCTTCATTTTCATTTTCTTTTTCTTCATTTTCTTTTTTATTTGGAATTATACTTTCATTATCTTTTTTTTCAATTGTAAATTTTTGAATTAATTCTCCTTTTTTTATTCTAGATTTAATTTCATTTATTCTATCTTTTAATCTTTGATTTTCTCCTATTTTTTGTTTATAAACTAAACTAAGATTTTTAAGATGTTCATTTATAATTTTAATTTCATTATTACATTCATTACCAAGTCTTTTTAATTTAGATAAATCTTCATTTAATTTTCCAGTTTTAATATTTTGTTCTTTCATTTTTAAATTAGATTTATCAATTTTATGTTTATTTTCTTTAATTTCTTGTTTAACATTAGAATTACCATATAAAATTTGTTCTTCAATTTCTTGTTTTTGCATTTCAACATTATCATATCTTTGTTGATAAATTTCTAAAAAATCATTTGGAATTAATTTTGATAAAATTTCAACTTCTTTAGGAGAAAATAAACCAAATTTACTTCTTTCGTCTTGAATTTTATTTTCAAAAATTTGTTTTGCTGTTCTATTTGAAATACTCTTTAAATATTTTTTATGTGCAATTTCTAATTCTTTCCAAATTGGTGTTGTTGTTTTTTGTAAAGTTGGTTCTTTTTTTTTTAATTTTTTACCTGGACTTTGTATTTCTGTTCTATTTAATATTCTTGATTTTTTATTTATATCATCTATATTTAAGTCATCTGAATATTTATTTTCATCATTTTTTCTTTGTTCATTCATATTTAATTTTTTTTTTTCAAATTCTAACTCATTTCTTATTATATTTAATTTATTTTGTAATTTTTGCTTTTTTTTTTCACAAAATTTATGTTCTTTCATAAAAGTTTTATCATCTTTTATTTCTTTTTCTAAATTTTCTCTTTCTAAATTTAAACTTTGAAGTTTTAAATTTAAATTATATTGTTTATTTTCATTATTATTTTTTAATAATTTTTCTAAATTATCTTTTTCTTTTTTATATATTTCAATATTTCTTGTTGTTATTATTATTTCTTTTTCACTTACTTTAATATCTTTATTTAATCTTTCTTCTGTTTTTAATAATTCATTTTCTTTTAATTTTATTATTCTTATTATTTTCATTTTATCATCTACTTCATCTTTTATATTTCTTAATTCATTATATAATATTTTATTATCATCTGCTAATTTTTTTATATCAATATCTTTTTCTTTTAGTTCTTCATTTATTTCATTTATTTCTTCAGTTGACGAATTTTTTTCTATTATTATTTGTTTTTCTATTGAATTTAACTTATTTGTATATTCAGACGTTTTTTCTTTTAATCTTTCTAATTTTGAGATTATTTTATCATTTGTTTTTGGTCTTTCTATTTCTACAATTTTTTCTTGTTTTACTTCTTCTTCAATTGGATCATTTGTTGATATTTGTTTATTTACTGTTGGTTTATTCTTTATTTTATTATTTCCTCTTGTTGAAATTATTACAGTTTCTGAATTCATTGTTTTAAAAATTGATAATTAAAAATAATTAATAATAATTAAACAATAATTAAAAAAATTGATATTAATTAATAATAAAAATCTATTAAAAATAGTAATGAATAGAAATAATTTTTCTAGAAATAAAAAAAATGAAAATAATAAAAAACCAGTTTCATTTTTATTTACAACACATAAAGAAAATGCAAAAAGAAGTCGAAATAAAATATTAATAGATTCAAATAAAGAAACAATTGATACAGATTATAATATTAAAAAAACAACAATTGACTCAGTTTCACCATTTAAAACAATTTCAAATAATCAAAGTTATACATTATCAAATATTAATTCAAATAAAACATTAAATAAAAGTAAAAAGAAAAAAATAGAAAAGAAAAAATTTGCAAAAAAAATAATAGATTTAGTTAATGAAATGAGTAGAAGAAAAGAAAAATCTGATAATTTTATAGAAGGAACTAATAAAATTCCAAATTTAAAACATACAAAAATTGAAAGTTATGATAATAGAAGATTTAAATTAAAAACCAGTAGTGGATATAGAAACACACAAAATATTTTTTTTCAAAAAGAAGATATAATAAAAAATACATTAAAAGAAAATATAAAATTTCAAAATCAACCAACAAGTAATTTAGAATTAAATAATATATTAATAAATGGTTTTGGATTAAATGGTTCAATTAATCCATCATCAGTTAATTTTTCTAAGAAATTATCAAAAATAAGTGAAAAATATTTTAATATATTAGAATCAATGAAAAGAAAAAGAACAAAAATTCAATTAGAAAATTTTGAAAAAATAAAACAAGCATTAGATAAAGAATCAAATATAAAAAAATCAAAAGAAATACAAATATTAACAAATATGTATAAAGATGATAAATGGGTTAAAAAATTTTTTCAATCACAATATAATAATGATAAGATTTCAAATTCAGATTTTGATAATTTTAAAAATAATGAAATAATAAAATTAAAAAAGAAATTTAAAGATAATTCTGAAAAATTTGCAGATTTAATTTGTAAAATGGATTCACAACCTTATGAAGAAAAAAATGAGGATGAAAAAAATTTTGATAGTTCAAAAGAACCAATTAGTTTTAAAAATTTACAAAGAATAGTTAGATTAAAAGGAATAAGAAAAACTGGAAAAGATTATGAAAATAATGATTTTGGTTTAGAAATAAATGATAAATTAAAACAAGAAGTAGATGAAAATGAAGATTTTTTAACTTTAACTATTGAACAATTAGGTCCTCCTAAATTTATTAAAACTGTTTTTAAAAGTACTACTCTGAGGAAATATCAAATTGTTTCTGGGACTTTATTTGGTTCTTAAAATTTAATTTTATTTTATTTTATTTTATTTTTTTTTGTAATATTTTTTATTTTTTGTAATATATTATAATATAATTTATTGATACAAATAATTAATTTTTTGAATTTTTATTTTATTTTTTTTTTTTTATGATTGATTTGCTTTTATCATTTTTTTCATATAATTTAATTGTTGTTCTTTATTTTTTCCTATTTTTTCTTCTATTTTTAATAAATTATCTTTATACATTTTTTCATTTGAATTATATTTTATTAAATTTTCAAGTATTTTTTTACTCATTTCATATTCACCTCTTTCATAATAAATTAAATATTGATAATATTCAACTTTTTCATCTTTAAGATATAATTTCAAAAATTCATTAATATATTTTAAACATTGATCTTTTCTTCCCATTTTATATAAAAAAATAACTAAATTTGACATTATTTTCCTTATTACATCATCAATTTCTTTATTATAAGATTTTGTTGTAGTAACATCTTCAATTTCTTTAAAAACTTGATCATTATATGCAATATGATTTCTATTATCTAAATTGGCATATTTAATATAAATATCTGCAATTTTTTTATTTATTTTTTTTGATTTATGTATCATTCCTTTTTTATAAAAATCATTTGAAATATTTTTATAATATAATAATTTTTCAGCTTTATTTTCAATTAATTTATTATTTAAAACAAATAAATTTTCTTCAAAATTAATAAGACAACAAGTAAATTGAATATTAATTGATTTTTCTTTTTCAAAATTAAAATATTCATCAAAACATTTTCTATCTTTACCTAATTGAAAATAATTATCTTCATAATTATCTTTTTCAACAGTAAAACTAATAGTCATTAAATTTAAAGGCTTCATTCCAATTAAAATATCTCTTCTAAATAAATTTGGAAAATTCATTTCTAAAGGATCATAAATTGGAAAATCATAATTATTATTTTTTATTTCTTCATCAATCATAAATTGAATTTGTTGTTCATAAAAAGGTAATTTTTTAATTTTATGTTTTAAATCTTTAATTTGTTTAATAAAATCTTCTTTACTTTTATTAAAATCAGAATAAATAATTTTATTATTTTTTCCAATTGATAATTCACTTGCAAGCATTATTAATGAATCTTTTAAAGGAGAAAGATTTCCAATTCCATTTATAATTTGTAATTTAGAATATTCTTTTTCTTTATAATAAAAATGTGATAAATTATTTTTAAATTTAATTAATTCAATTTCATATTGTATTCTTCCTTTAAATAAATCTTCAATATTAATTCCTTTATTATTTATTTCTTTAATTAAAATATTATTTTTATTTTTATTATCAAGACATGATTCTTTGAATAAATCTTTTCTAACATCAACAATACATTTTTCACCTTTTTTCATTGATTTAATTATAATCATTTCTAAATCAGAAAAATTAATTTCATTACATAAAGTTTTAATATTTTCAATTTCAATAATTTTTTTTAAACAATGATATAAAGATAAATTTAAAATTATTTCAGAATCTTTATCAGGTCTACTTGTTCCTTTAATACAATTAGAATGAATTAATATTCTTTTTAATAATTCTCTTTTTCCATTTAAATCATATAATTTTGTAAAATTAATTAATTCAATTTCATAAATTAAAGTATTCTCACTCATTTTTTTTAATAAACTTTCTAAATTTTCTCCTTCTTTTAAAATAATTTTATTAGTTTCAATATATCGATTCATTTTATCAAAAGTAACTTTTCTAAAACCATATTTTGGTTCTAAAGTAATTATAGACATTTCACCTTTTCTCATAAAAGTAATTGCTTTAACAATTCCATAAGGTAAAATAATTTTATTTAAATAATCACTTATTTCATTTTTTTCAATAATCGGATTTTCTTTATTATCTTTAAAATAAACTTTATAATTAATTTTAATAAAATCTAACTTTGATGGTTTATCAAAACCTCTTCCTGGAATTTTTATCCTTTTAACAACATGATTTAATAAAACTTTATCAACTTGATTTATTTGATCTTGTGGTGCTTCAATGTCACTATCAAAGTCTGCTTGTTCTGAAACAATTGAATTAATACTTATTCTATCTCCATCATCATTATTATCATTTTCATTTATTGAATTATTATCCATTATCATTTTTTTTTAAATGTTATTTTTTTTTTAATTTTAGTTTATTTTTTTTATTTTATTTAATGATTTAATTTTTTTTAATTTTTTTTTAATTTACTTTTATAAAAATTATTATGAGTGATAATGAAATTAACGAAGAAAATGAACAAAATGAAAATGAAGATGAAGAAAATGAATATGAAGAAAATGAAAATGATGAAAGTGATTCTAAAAATCCAGTTATTACTTTAGCAATTGATATTGGAAATGGAAAAGTAGAACAATTAAAATTATTTTCTTTAGAAAATACTAAAAAAGATATATATGATTTTTGTATGAATCATAAATTAGATTATGATACAATGGATGATATAAATAATCAAGTTGAAGATTTAATTAAGGAAAAATTAAATGAATTAGATAATGAAGAAGAAGAAGAAGAAGAAGAAAAAGAGAAAAAAAATGAAAAATTTAAAAAAGAAATATCAGAGATTAAAAATAAAAAAGTTAATAAAACACATTCTTTAAATAGAATATCAAGTAATATAAAAAAAAAAGAAACAAATTTAAATTTAAATAATCAAAATAATTCTGTTAGTTTATTTCAATATCAATTAAATGATAATTTACATAAAAAACATAAAATAAAAAATAAAAGTCAATTTTCAACTTTTAATAATATAACAAGTAATTCTAATTCAATAAAAAAAAATAATACTAATAATAATAATAGTAGTAAAATTAATAATAATAATAGTAAAATTAAAAAAAATAATAGTAAAATTAATAAATATCAAAAAGAAAGTTCAATTACAACAAATTTTTTAAAAAATTTTCATACTGAACAAAGACCTTATATTCATAATAATAATGGTCAAAGTAAAATTGAGCCTTCTCATATTTTAGAAAATGATATTATTAAAACAAATGATAATAAATATTATTTATCTAATAAATCTCCAAATAATAATAAAAATAAAAAAAATAAAGTAAGAAGAAATATTGCTAAATTTTTATTTAAAAATGATAAAAAAATGATTAAACCTGTTTTTAATTATAGAAATGTATATGATAAAAATTTAGAATATAAAGAAAAAGGAAAAAAAAAATTAGAAAAATTAAGAAATAATATTAAAGAAGATGAAGATGAATTATTACCATTTAAGCCCCAAATTAATAAAATTAGTTATGAAGCATTTTTAAAAAGAAAAGGAAATGAATTTGATAATTCTAAAATAATAAAAAATTATAAAAATTATCAAGAACAAAAAATAAAAGAATTGTTTATTAAAAGATTAGAAACAGATCCAAATGAAAAACAATATACTTTTCAACCAAAAATAAATACAAATTATAAATTTAAAAATAAAAATGATGAAAAGAATTCATATTTAATTGAAAGATATGAAAAATTATATGAATATAATAATTTATATAAAGAAAAAAGAAATAATTTAGAAAAAGAATTAGAAAATAAATACTCATTTAAACCAAGATTAAATGATAATAGTGAAATTAAAGAAAGTTTTATTGAAAGACTTCAACAATATGAAAATCAATCAAAAGAACATTTAAATAAAATAAAACAAAATATAGAAGATGAAATAAATGAATTAAGAAAACCAGATTTATATAATAATATTCGTGCTATAAATATTGAAAAAGTTAATTCAAAAAATGATCCTTATACTAATTTATATATTTATAATGATTTATATAAAGAAAATAAAAAAGAATTAGAAAAAAAAGTTTATGAAAATTATTTTTCAAATCCACAAATAAATGAATCATCTAAAAATATATTTTTATATAATAAAGAAAAATCTTTTAAAAAAATATTTAAATTACTTGATGGAGATGGTGATGGAATAATAAAATGTACTGCAATAAATAAAGATAAATTACCAAATAATATTTTAGAAATTTTAACACCCATTTTTAAAGAAATAAAAGAAGATAATGAGTCTTTAAATGAAAAAGAATTTATTTCTATTTGTAATCAAATATATAAAATTTTACCTTATGAAAAAAGAAAAATAATTGCATATTTTTGTAAAGAGAATAAAAAAGTTGATTTTAAAAGAAAACATACTCCTTTTTATCCTTTTAAACCAAAAATTAATAAAAATTCAGAAAGAATTTATAATTCAAATAATTATTCTTTAAGAGATACATCTAATACATCTTTATCAAATAGAAAAGTGAATTATACATGGAGGAATTATAAAATGGATGAAAATACTTTTTTTTCGTAAATAAAAAATTTAATTTTTTTTATAAATTTAAAATTGTAACAATAAATATAAAAAATTTCATTCATTAAAAAAACTAATTCTATATAAGGAATAATTATGAATTTCAAATATAAAATATATTTTAAATATTTTATTATTGATCTATGAAATCAGAATTTAGATAATTATTCTATATTTAAAAAATAAATTTGTCATAAAATATTCTTTTTTTCATTAAATATTACTAAATATAGTAATATAACTAATTATTTTTTAAATAATTAATTTAATTTAACTAATTATTTTTTAAATAATTAATTTAAAAAGAGTTAATCAGTGAAAAAGAGAGTTAAGAAGAAAAAAGAAAAAGAGCTAAGAATATGATATAAAATCAATTGTTAATTATGTTATATAATAATTTAATGAATAATTACCCTGATAAAAACTCAATTGTTGATTCATTGAAAGTTAGAGGAATTGATTCTAGCTTTGGAGCTCGAAAAGACATGTATGAAAATATTTTTGGTGGAGATTATAGAGGATCACCTGATCAAAATGTAAGATTTAATCGTTATGTCCAAAATAATTGGTGAGTCGTCATGGTGAAATATTTAATAGAATTAATTTTTAACCTTAAAATATTAAGAAAAAATAAACTTTAAATTTTACCATAAAATTTTTTTTAATCAAAATTTGTAATTAAATTTGATAAGAATATATCAAATAAGAATAATAATTTTATATGAAATAATACATTATTACTATTTTTAATTATAATAATTGTAAAATCTTTATATGTCACTTATTTAACCTAATATATTTTATAACTTTATCTAAACTTTATGATTAAAAAATGAAAGATAAAGAATTAAAAACAAGTTTCAAAATTTCTTGATAAGGTAATAATACAAAAAAATGTAAGAAAAATAAATTGAAGATTATTTTAATAATGTACATTAATAAAATAATTTGGGAAATGAAAATGATTTTAATTATTATAAAGAAGAATTATTTATAGTAAATAAAATAATTTAAATTTTTCAATGATATAGTTATAAAGGAAAACAAATATTAACTATAAATGATTTTTTTATTAAATTTAATTTTTGCGTAATTAAATAGGATTTACTTTTAATACTTAATAAAAAAATAATTAGCAAATGAATTTTGTTTTTTGTCTTTTTTTCAATTAATTTAAACTCTTTTTTATTTTTTTAAATAAATTTTTTTATATAATTAAAAATAAAAAAATAAATAAATATTTAAATTAATTAATGGATTGGAATTTTAATTGTGATAAATTCCTACCTATTTATTAATTTTTTGTTATAGAATTATTTTTTTTGTTTATTTCACATAAAGACAATGATTTTTCTAAATGGGATTGAATTTGTGAAAATGAAAATATTATAATTATTTATGATAAAATAAAATCTTCTTTTTCTAAAGTATAATTAAGTTAATAATTTTTTTTTCATTTGTTTCATAATGAATTATAAAATCAATTAATGTAAGATCTTTATAACAATCTGATTAAATATTTTTTTATCCATAAAAATGTAAAAATAATACTAGAAGTAGAATAAATAATCTTATTATATCTATATCTTTCATAATATTTTAAATTATTGTTAAATTTTATAAAGAGTATTATAATTTAAAATAAATTAAATATAATTTTATAATATATAATTTTATTTTTTAAATATGAAAATTCTGAAAATTATTCATCATCTTTATTCATTTAAACTAAAAACAACTGAGGAATAATTTTGTAAATCTCTTATTAATTTTTAAATATTTATTTATAATATTCTTGTTTTTATAATTTTCAGGTATTTATTTAATTTTTTTGAAAGAAATTTAATTTTAATTATAAAGAATATAAACTCTTTTTTAAATTAATATCAAACTTATAATATAAGATTTCTTAACATTTTTGATTATTACTCAATAAAAAAATTTGTTGATAAAACATCTTTATCAAATAGAAAAGTGAATTATACATGGAGGAATTATAAAATGGATGAAAATACTTTTTTTTCGTAAATAAAAAATTTAATTTTTTTTATAAATTTAAAATTGTAACAATAAATATAAAAAATTTCATTCATTAAAAAAACTAATTCTATATAAGGAATAATTATGAATTTCAAATATAAAATATATTTTAAATATTTTATTATTGATCTATGAAATCAGAATTTAGATAATTATTCTATATTTAAAAAATAAATTTGTCATAAAATATTCTTTTTTTCATTAAATATTACTAAATATAGTAATATAACTAATTATTTTTTAAATAATTAATTTAATTTAACTAATTATTTTTTAAATAATTAATTTAAAAAGAGTTAATCAGTGAAAAAGAGAGTTAAGAAGAAAAAAGAAAAAGAGCTAAGAATATGATATAAAATCAATTGTTAATTATGTTATATAATAATTTAATGAATAATTACCCTGATAAAAACTCAATTGTTGATTCATTGAAAGTTAGAGGAATTGATTCTAGCTTTGGAGCTCGAAAAGACATGTATGAAAATATTTTTGGTGGAGATTATAGAGGATCACCTGATCAAAATGTAAGATTTAATCGTTATGTCCAAAATAATTGGTGAGTCGTCATGGTGAAATATTTAATAGAATTAATTTTTAACCTTAAAATATTAAGAAAAAATAAACTTTAAATTTTACCATAAAATTTTTTTTAATCAAAATTTGTAATTAAATTTGATAAGAATATATCAAATAAGAATAATAATTTTATATGAAATAATACATTATTACTATTTTTAATTATAATAATTGTAAAATCTTTATATGTCACTTATTTAACCTAATATATTTTATAACTTTATCTAAACTTTATGATTAAAAAATGAAAGATAAAGAATTAAAAACAAGTTTCAAAATTTCTTGATAAGGTAATAATACAAAAAAATGTAAGAAAAATAAATTGAAGATTATTTTAATAATGTACATTAATAAAATAATTTGGGAAATGAAAATGATTTTAATTATTATAAAGAAGAATTATTTATAGTAAATAAAATAATTTAAATTTTTCAATGATATAGTTATAAAGGAAAACAAATATTAACTATAAATGATTTTTTTATTAAGAGTAAAAGAAAAGAAATAAATAAAATTTCCAAACTCTATTGAATTCATTTAATTTTTGACTTATTAAATAAATATTTAAATTAATTAATGGATTGGAATTTTAATTGTGATAAATCCCTACCTTTTATGAATTTATTAATTTTTTGTATTTTTTTAAACATCAAAATTCTGATAATTATCCATCATCTTTATTCATTTAACTAAAAAGAACTGAGGATTATTTTAAATCCCTTTAAATTTTAAAATATTTATTCATAATATTTTTCCTTTTATAATATTCATATATTTATTTAATTTTTTTTGAAAGAAATTAGTTTTGTTGAATGAAAAACAAAAAATTTGAATTTTAATAATAAATAATATAAACTTTTTTAATTTAATATAAAATTTATAACTTAAGATTTCTTAACATTTTTGATTATAACTCAATATAACATTTGTTAAAATTTGAATTAAAAAGATTGATTAAATGATTTGAATAAAGTTAATATATTTAAATATGGTAATTCTTTATACATTTAATATTTTTAATAAATACATTTAAAATATTTAAAATATAACGCAATACGTAATTTTCAAATAAAATTATATTGATTTGAGAAAAGATAATTTAGTTTATTAGAAAAATAAAATCAATTAAATATTTATTATAAATACATTTACATTTACTATATATATTATTATAATTAATATTTTTATATGTATAATTAAATTTAAATATTATAAATAAATTTTTATCTAGAAGTAAAAAACAAAATGTAAAATTATATATATCAAAAAAAAAATAAATGAATTCAGAACATCAAGAAACCAATAAAACAAAAGAAGAAAATAATATATCCCAAAACATAAAAGAAGAATCAAACATAAAAGAAAATGAAATAACAAATATAGCAAAAGCAATTCCAAAATGTGATTCATCAACTCCAACATCAAAGAATGATGAATCAAAAGATAAAGTAAATAAATTAGATTTTGATAAAAAATATTCAAAAGAAAATGGAACATTATCAAAAATAAGAGGATTAAATTTTGAAGACTCATCACCAATAGCAAAAATAGATGAAAAAGAAGAACCAACTCCTTCTGGAATAGGAGAATATAAATTAACAATAATGAAATTATTAGATGATTCTGGTAGAAATTATCAACTTAAATCTCAATATAATAATAATAATAATAATAATTCTAAAAATAATACTCCAATGAATAAAAATAATTATAATTTTAGTTTTTATGTTCAAAATAATTCACTTTTAAAATATTATGATAATAGTTTTTTAGGTGATAATACTCCAATTAATAATGAAAATGAAAAGTTAACTAAACCTAAGGATTTTATATTAAATAATAATAATTCTCAAACTCAACCTTCAAGTTTATTGTTTAATTTTCAAAATAGTCAAATGTCAAAAAATAATTCTCCTATTATTAGAAATAATAATAATAATTTAATTCCTTTTAATAATTCACCTAGTATTAATAATAATGTATCAAATGATTCTCCTATTCATAATAATAATAATAATAATTATTTAACTGATCATATTATTAAACTTCATAGTATTGAAGATGATATGTTAAAAAATACTTTTAATAATTCTACTAATAATAATGATGATAATGATAATGAAAATAATAATAATAATATTAATATATCTAAAAAAAATATTAATAATTCAAATAATAATTTTAATAATAATAATTTAAATATTAATAGTAATAATAATAATAATAATTTTAAAAATTTTTATATTCAAAAAAATAATTCAAATCAAAATTTAAATTCAAATTCAAATGCATATAATTATTATGTACATAATTATAATCCTAAACAACAAGAACAAGAAAATTTAAATATTCAAGATAATTATTATGAAAATGTTATTCCTCAAGATAAAAATTACATATATAATCAAAATATTCCTCAATTTATAATTCCACCAAATCCAATAGTTAATTTAAATGTAAATACAAATATTCCAAATCAAACAATAAATTATTATCCACCAACAATGAATACAAATCAAAACTTTTTAAATATGTTAATGATAAATCAAATTCAACAACAAAATAATCCTCAAATTGTATTTTCATTTAATGAAAATGAAAATAATAATATTAATCAACAAAAAAAAAAAAAGAAAACAAATTTAAATTTAAAATCTAATTTATCTTCAATATCATTAAATGAATTAATAAAAAATTGTGTATCATTAAGTAAAGAACAAAATAGTTGTCGTTGGATACAAAAAAAAATAGAAGAACAACCAGAAATAGTACCAAAAATATTAAATAATTTATTTCAAAATATAATAGAAATAATAAATGATTCATTTGGAAATTATCTAATTCAAAAATTATTTGATTACATGAATAAAGAACAATTTTTACAATTTATAGCATTAATTCAAATAGACTTTTATCAAATTTGTATTAATTCATATGGAACAAGAGTAATTCAAAAATTAATTGATTATTTAAATTTAGAAATTTTATTAAAAACATTTATGAATATAATTAAACCAACTATAAAAGGAATTATTATTGATATAAATGGTAGTCATATAATTTTAAAATTAATGAATTTAAAAAATAAATTTGTTAATTCTGTAATTTTAAATGAAATTTGTGATAATATTTTTAATATTTCTATGCATAAACATGGATGTTGTGTTTTACAAAAATGTATTGAAAAAATGGATGTTAATGAAAGAAAACCTGTTATTGATAATATACTTAATTATTGCAGAGAATTAATTAGTGATAAATGTGGTAATTATATTATTCAATTTATTATTTCTTATAATGATGAAAAAATAATGGAAGTTATTAATAATATATTAATTACTGATATTGAAAATTTTTCTAAACAAAAATTTTCTTCAAATGTTGTTGAAAAAATATTAGAAAAAGCACCTAATAAAATATGTAAAGAATTAATTAATTCTTTAAATAATGAAAATATAATTTTAAGTATATTATTTGATAAATTTGGAAATTATGTACTTCAAAAAAGTTTACAAAGAGCAGATAAAAATACACAAAAATATATGTTACAAGTTATTGCTCCTCATTTATATAAATTAAAATATTATTCTTTTGGTTTAAAATTATATTCTAGATTAATTATTACTTATAGTTATTTAGGTCAAATTATTTTAGATAAAGGTAATTCAGGAAATAATAATAATAATATTCAAAATAATGATTTTAATATACAAGATAATAATAATATTATTGATATGAATTTAATTCAAAATTCAAATAATGATTTTTATAATGTTTCCAATAATAATATAATTTATAATAATAATTATTATAATAATAATGCTTTTCAAAATATTGGTATTAACAATAATTTAGGTAATGATTTTATTTTAAACAATATGTATAATCAAAAATAAATAAATTAATTGTCTTTTAAAATTTATATTCTATTTTTTCTGGAAGGAAAAATAATAAGAAATAAAAAAAAAAATAAATAATATTATCTTTTTAAAATATATCAATTTAATATAGTTCATATAATTTTAAAACTTAATAAAAAAATAATTTTTTTTTATCATTAATTTTTCAAAAATGGAAAATGAAAATAATAATCAAAAAGAAAAACCAGAAAAAACAGAAAAAAAAGAATTTAACATGAAAAACGGTTCTCCAATAAAAATATATTCACTACCTCAAAAAATAGAATCATCAAGTGATGAAATATCATCAGATAAAAACATAGAAACAGACGAAGAGAGAAATTCTTCATCAAACAACAATACACCAAGTCATAAAAACATATTAATAAAATCTCAATTAATAAACGAACCCCAAAAACAAAAAAATATAAAACCAACAAAAAAAATGAGTAATAACATAACAATAAAAGATTTAAGAATAAAAAAAAAATTTGAAAAAGAAGAAGAATCAAATGAAGAAAGTTTCTCAGAGAAAGAAACAGAAATAAAAGAAAAGAGAAAAATAGTAGAAAAAAGTCCTCAAGGTCGTTTTTATCATTTTAATGAAAAAATAGGATCCGGTGCTCAAAAAACAGTTTACATAGCATATGACTCAGACGAAGGAAGAGAAGTTGCATGGAATGCAATAAATTTAAATAGTAATTTATCAAATAATGAAGAAGCATTAAAAACAATAAAAAATGAAATAGAAATATTAAAATTAGTACATCATCCAAATATATTAAGTTTCATATATGGATTTTATTTACAAGAAAAAAAAGAAATTGTAGTTATTACAGAATTGATTAATGGTGGTTCATTAAAAGCTTATTTAAATATTTATAAATATCCAAGATTAAGAGTTATTAAATTATGGTGTCAAGAAATATTAAAAGGATTAAAATATTTACATGAATTTAATCCACCTATTATTCATAGAGATATTAAATGTGATAATATTTTAATTAATAAAGCTACTGGAGAAGTTAAAATTGGAGATTTAGGATTTTCCAGAATGCTAAAAAGTTCAGAATATGCGAAAACTTTTTCTGGAACTGTTGAATTTTGCTCACCTGAAGTTTATCAAGGGAAATATACTGTTAAAGCTGATATTTATTCTTTTGGAATGACTATGCTTGAAATGGTTACTAGAGAAAAACCTTATAAGGAATGTGATGGGAATATTTTGTCTATTTGTGATAAAGTTGTTAAGAAAATTTATCCTTTGTGTATGAATAAAATTAGAAATGAAAAATTAAAAAATTTTATTAAGGAATGCTTAAAACCTGAAAATGAAAGACCTAATGCTAGTGATTTGTTACAAAATGAATTTTTAAATGATTTGGAAAGTGAGGAAAATAATTATCCTGCTTTGGCTTATCCTTTGATTAAAAATGAGAGTGATGATAATAAAGAAAAAAATTCTATTAATAATAATATTAAAAGTCCTTCAAAGAATAATCCTTTTGCAAGAATTAAAAGTAATAATATACAAACAAATAATAATATTACTAATAATACAAATTCTAATATTATAAATATCACTTCTAATAATAATAATACAAATAATAATAACACAAATAATAATAACACAAATAATACTAATACAAATAATACTAATACAAATAATACTAATAATAATATTAAATTTAATACTAATACTAATAATAATAATAATAATTTGGAGAAAAAAAAGAATGAAAATGAAGTAAAACAAAGAGTAATAAAATATCATAGTGCAAGTAATAAAGAGCAAATAGAAAAAGAAAAAAAAGATAATAAACAATCAATTATAAATATAGCTAAAAGTACATCTAGTATAACAAATAATTTAAATAATATTCAAAATGAAATTAATATTAAATTAGATGAAGAAGAAAAAAGTAATGAAAATATTGCTAAAATAATATTAATGAAAAAAAATAAAGGAAAAACTTTAAAAATAAAATTTGATTTTATATTTAATACCGATACAATAGAAGGAGTAACAAATGAATTACAAAGAGTAATATCTTTATCAGAAAAAGAAAGAAAAGATTTTGAAAATAAATTAAAAACATTATTAGATAATTTAAAAATTTCTTTAACACAACAAAAAGAACTTGAATCTCATAGAAAAGAAATTGAAGAAAATTATTCTAAATTTAAAGATGAATATGATAAATGTATAAAAGAAGCTGAAAATTTACTTTCAATTTATAAAGGAAATATTAATAAAGAAATACAAAATATAAAACAAAGTGAATTAGATGAATTTGAAAAAAAAATTTCAATTTTAGAAGAATTTGTTAAAGGAAACATTTAAATATTTATAAATTTAACTATTTATTTATATATATTTTAATATTTGTTTCTATTAATAAAATTTTTAATTTTTTTCATAATAAAAAAAAATAATAAAAATAGTGTATAAGGAAAATATGAATTCAATTAATCGAATTAAAGTAAGAATTAATTTATTTAAATTTAATTTTAGAATTTAAATGGTTCGTATTTAATAAAAAAGAATGATAAATTTGATGAAATGTTATTATTAATGAATTGTTTAACAAACAAAAAAAAAAATAAAAATAATTTCATAAGACTAAATTCAATACAATCAACTGTTAATAATTCAAAAAAAAGATTAAAAAGAAATTTATCAATGTCTATAAATTTATCACAAGATAGTAAAAATTTTGGAAATAGTTTCTTAAAACCAAATTCTCATATCTCAAAAAATTATGAATTATTTAATGACATTACTAAAGTAAATATAAATCAAGTATTATCTGGTCAAAGAAGATTAAGTGATTTATCAAATTTAAAATATAAAAAAATTAAAAATTCATATTCTCCTAATTTTGATTATTATAATAAAGTTATTACATATTCTTTTAATAGAAATTCATGTTCGTTAAATAATTCTTTATGTGAATTAAAATATATGAAAAAAGAATTAAATAGATATAATAATTCTTTAAAAAAAAAAAAAAGAAATATCATTCCAAATGAAAAAAGATATAAAAGTGTTGTTGAAGAAAAAAATGAGAAAGATAGAAATAAAGGATTAAAGTATTATTTTAATTTTAAAAAATCATTAATATTAAATAAAGAGAATAGAAAAAATAATTATAGAATTAATACAAATAAAAAGAAAAAAATAATAAATTTAAGTGCAACTAATATAATTATTAATAATAGTAATGGTTTTTTAGAAAAATTAAGAAGACCAAATTGTGTAGAATTTCTTTATCCTAAAAACGAAATTGAAAGATTTAGTAATGGATTTTTAATTGTATGATTAATATTAATATTATATTTTTTTTGCCTAATAAATTTATTATAAATTAAAATTATTTATTGTTTATTAAAATCATTATTTAAATTTTTAATATTATTAATTAATATTTTTGATTCTTTTTCAAATAAATTAACTTCTTTTTGTAAATCTAATTTTTTATTTTCTTCTTCTTTTATTTTTTTAATTAACTCTTCTTTTATTTTTAATTTCTTTTCTAATTCATTTTGTTTTTTATTTTCCATACTTTGATTTCTTTGATGATTAATTAAACTAACATGTTCTTTTTTTTCTTTCAATATTTTTTCTTTTTGTTTTTTATATTTATCAAAATTAGATTTTCTCTTTTCTTTTAATTTACAATTAATCTCAAAATTCATTTTTGCAAGTTCTTTTCTATAATTTTTAAGGCATTTATCTCTTTCATTTTTTATTGAAATATTATTAATTCTTTGTTTATTTAATTGTTCTTGTATTTTAATTTTACCTTTATTTAAATATTCTTTTTCTTCTAAATTTTGAGATTGAATAATTTCTTTTTTTTCCATATTTTTAATTATATTATTATGTCTTTCTTTTATTTCTTTTTCTTCTTTTTTAAGTAAATTTATTTTATTTGATAATTGATTATAATTATTTTCAAATTGTTTTCTTGAATTTTTAGACTGATAATATTGTTTATATAATTCATTTATTTCATTATCAATTTCAGGATTTATTTCAAATGAAAAAGTTTTAGTATGATTATTTGATTTATTAGATTTATTTGCCGTTGAATTTAAAGAACTTTTTAAATTTATTTTAATATTAGATGTTTTATTTTCTTTTAAATTCTCATTTTCTTTTCTTTTTTTTTGAAAAGAATTTTGAATTAAAACTCCATTTAAAAAAACTTTAGGTCCTTTTATACTTCTTTTATTTCTATTTTTAATAATATCACCTGTACTAGAACATTTATTCATTTTTTTAATTATATTATTTTTTGTTATTTATTTTGAAAAAAAACTATTTTAATTAATCTAATAAAATAATATAATATTAAAATATTATCAATCAATTTTTTCTTTATCATGAAATAAACTTTTTTTTGGATATTTCATATCTTCCATAAAAATTGTTTTTTCACCATTAAACCAATCTTCTTTATTCATAAATAAATGAGGTTGTGAATAAGATTTATTAATTTGTTTATTATTATTATTATTAATTTTTGGAATTAATTCTTTTATTTTAAATCTTTCTTCATCTTTTATATTCATTAAATTTTGAACACTTTCATTTCTAATAATTTTAAATTGTTTTAATCTTTCATCTAATTCTTGTTTTTTTAATACATTAATAAATAATTTCTTTTTTGATATAGTTTCATTATTTCCTACATTTTTTTTTAAATAATCCCATGGTTCAATAACTTTTTTCATTGGAAAATTATCTTGATATTTATTATAACTTTTTTCAAAGTTTATTATATTATATCCTCTTTTATCAATATCTGCATAATTTCTATAATCACAATGTTTATTTTTTTGAATTTCTAAATTTTTTTCTTCTTGATTAATATAATAAATTTCTAAATCTTTTCTTAATTTAAATTTATTTTGTAATTTTAAACTTTCTTTATCATCATTATTTAAATTATCTGTATCATAAGTTTTCATATTTATTGGATTATATTTTTGTCCTCTATAAGGAATTAAATTTCCTTTTTTTTTATACATTTTTTCATCTTCAATTTTATTTAATTCATCATTATAAAATCTACATTTAATAAAATCAAAATCTTTTCTATTATTTATTTGTTTTGATGCTGTTAATTTTTCTATTTCTTTATCAATTTTTTGTTTCTCTTCATCTAAAACTTTATATTTATTATTTATAATATCATAATCTTTATATAAATATGATTTTGTTATTATTTGTTTTTTTTTCTCATTAAATTCAGGATATTTTTTTCTTAAATTAGGAGGAATTATATTATGATTATTTAAAGAAATATTTGAAATTATATTATATGGAACATTTGAATCTGGAAGAACATTTCTAATTTTTTTTTTTTTAATTTCTTCTTCATAATTTAAGTCTTTTAATTTATTTTCTAAAGTTATTATATCAAAAGTTTGTTTATATTGAAAACTTTTATCATAATTTTTAACAAGAGTATTTTTCAAATTTTTATCATCATTTATTCTTACTTCATTTTCAACACTTTTATCTAGATATTTTTGTGTAATTGGATTAAATCTAATATCATTATATGCCATTTGTTTATGAGTAATATATTGTGGTTTTGGATTAAATTTCCATTCTAAATTTTGTTTACTATATTCATAATCTTTTATATTTTTTACCCAATTATTATTATTTTCTTGAAATGAAAAATGACTTTGATTCATTTATTCAAAAAAAATTGTTTTTTTTTTTGAAAATAAAATAAATTCTAATTCTTAAAAAAAATAAAATATCATTTAAAACTTATTATTTAAATATTATAATTATATAAATATAATAATCTTTGAAAAAAAGAATTTCTTTAAAAAAACTATTTAAAACATATTATTATTATAATATAAATATTAATTAATAATTTTCTAATTTATAATATATTTTTTTTTCTTAACCAGAATATGCCATATAATTCTTTATATGCTAAAATAAAAATAAATTCATTTATTTTATTATTATTTAATATTATTGTATCATTTGAAAATTATCCTTTTTTAATTAAATTATGAGATATTTCATATGGAAAACTAAGAATTTTTTTTATATGTTAAAGAATTTGATTGATTAAATATATTATTTGTTAAATTTTTTTTCTGAACCAGAGATAAAAAGAAGATAATTTTCAAAATTAATATTTATTGAAATTTTCTGTTTTGGAGTTCCTATTTCTATTTCAGTAAAAATTTCATTTGATAAATAAATTGATAAATAATTTTCTTTTGTTATTTTTGTTTTAAATGGAAGAATCATATATTTTTTTAAATCATCACTTTTAATATTTTTATAAAAAGTAATTATTAAAAAAATATAATTCATCCATATTATAAAATATTTATTTTTTCATTTATTAATTTTTTAACAATTATTTTTTTTAATTTAATTAAATTATAATTTGTCAAATAATATTCAACTTATTCAAAAAGTATTTTTATAAAAATTTTTTTTTTAAATTTTTTCCCCATTATATATAAATCTTATTTTTTAAAATATAACTAAAAATGAAAAAGTCATCTAACAAAGACAAAAAGAAAGATATACCTAAAGAAACAAAATTATTAACAAAGAAAAGAAAAGAAAGATGTTTTCTTTATTTTAAATTCATTATTCTGCCTTAAAGAAAATAGTTGGAAATTGAGAAAAATTGAATTTTATAAAAAATATTTTGAATCAATAAAAAAAAAAATTTACTTTTAAAAAAAGTAAAGAAGATTTATTTATTAGTAGTATTATTGATTTTTTTAAACTACCAGCAAACTTAGAAATGATAAATGAAGCAGATACATCTAAAAGAGCATCAAATAAAAATGATGAAACTGATAAATTTTTAATAGGTAAAGAAATGGAAAATTATTGGGTTCATATTCCAAAACAAAATCATTGTACAATTAAAAAATAAGAATATCTATTAATAATATTTTAAAATAATTATCAAATTTTTTTTAGAAAATTAATTGTCTTTTTTTTAACTTTTAATTATTCAATTTATTTAAAAAAAATTATACATTATTTAAAATAATATAAATAAAATGTTATATGATGAATTAATTCAAGTATAGACCCATTAAATCAATATAATCCCGATATAGAAGGTCCACACAGTATTTTTGATATATTTATAAAAAAGTACAATAAATAAAAAAAAATAACTTTTTTAATAAAAAAAATAGATTACAAAAGATACTTTTTGAAAGAATGTTTATAAGACAAATTTTTTATCGTTGTCTTCATTATAAAGATTTCTTAAAAATTTACAGAATTATTTTTTCAATTAAGAAAAGGTTCAACTTCAAGAAAAGATGAATTATTATATTCAATTTTTGCTTATTTAACAATTTTTCGTTTAAATGAACTTTCATTTGATGATTATAAATTATTAGTATTAGTAAGAAAAAAAAAATTTATTTAACTCATTTTTATTTTTAGGCTCAAGATAATGTAAAAATGAATGAATTTTTAACTTTTTTATTCAATGAACATATTTTAAGAGAAAATTTACTTCCTGGTTGGATTTTATTATATGATTATAAATATATTGATAATGATATAATTGAATATTTATTAAAATTAAAAATAAAATTAAAAGATTTATTAGATTTAATTATTATAAAAAGCAAAAGTTGGTAATATATCTGCATCAGATTTATTAGAAACAAAAAATGAAATTAAAAGTGAAAAAAATGAAAATGAAAAAGATATAATAAAAATAAATGAAAATAATAAATTGAATTAGATTTAAATAGAGAAATATCTCAAAATTATTTTATAAGAAGAATAAAAATAAATCAATTAAAAGCTTTAGAACATAAACAACAAGAAATAATAAATGAAAAAAATAGAAATGAAGAAAGAAAAAAGAAATAGAAGAAAAGAAAATAATAGCAAAAGAAATTTATAAAGATTATGAAAATATAATAAAAGTAAAAAATAAATTAATAGAAAATAATAAAGAAAATATAAAAATAGAAAAGAAAAATTTAATTATTTAAATTTATTATCAAAAGAAAAAAAAAAATAGAATTAGAAAAAAGAGATGAAATAATAAGACAAATAAGAGAATTAGAAAAAATTCCTCTTAAAAGAAATACTGGTTTTGAGCCTAATGAAACTCCTGGTTATGGTTTATAAGATGAAATATCTTTAGTTAAATTAAAAGAAAGATTAGAAATTCAAAAAAAAATGAATAATGAATTATTAATTGCAAAAAGAGAAGAAAATAAATTATTAATTAAAGAAAAAAATGATAATTTAATTGAAAAAGTAAATAGAATTGCTTTAAATAGAGATCAACCAAGAAATAAAAAAGAAATTGAAAAAAAAATAAGAAAAGATAATTTAAAAGAAAAAGAAACTTTAATACAAAAAAATAAGAGAAAAAAGTTTAAATGAAGTAAAAGAAAAAATAGAAAATAAAAAAAATAAATTAGTATATTTAAATTAAAATAAAATCTATTAATGAATATTGTTTTTTTTCAAATCACTTTTTTTAATTTATTTTTAAGATATTAAAAACAAATTCAAAAATGTATGAAATTCATTCTATATACAGTAAATAAAAAATTTATAATTAATATATTGACAATCATTTATAAAAACTCCTTTTTTAATATATAATATTAAAACATTATTGTTAAAAAATTTTGCATTTACAAGAAACATTTTTTTTTTGTAAATTATCTCTATTGGTATTTAAAAAATTAAATCTTTTATAACTTTCAACTTCAATTACAGTGACTAAACATTCATTTTTAAAATTAACATGTCTAATAGGTTTTTTATTAATACTTTTACTACTATAATGTCTGTCACTTTTTCTACTAAAAGTACTTTCATTTAATTTATCTTTGTCATTTTTTTTTTCTTCTTTTTTAACATTATTTTGAACATTATTATTAAAAGTAAGTTGTTTCTTATTTTCTTTTTTAGGAGAAATATTTTTTGTTTTCTTAAATGAAGAATTGATTTTTGGTCTTTTTCTATCAGATGGATTTTTTGGACTATAAGTATGTTTAATATTATTTATTTCAAAATCATCATTTTCACATTTTTTAATATCCCTTTGTGTAAAAGTACGAACTGTTCTTGGACTTTCAACTTCTGTCGACATTTGTTTATATGATTAAAATTATAGATTTTTATTTTATTTTTAATTATAGTTTTTAATATTTTAATAATATATTTTCAATATATTATAAATATATAAATATTTAAAAAAATATAAAAAAATTAATGTTAAAGTAGGATTATTTAAAGAGAATAAATTTAAAAAAAAAAAATTAAAAAATGATTCATGAAATGTATAAAAATAAGAATTTAGATAGATACGCATGTGAATTTGATTTTATTCCAAATATTTTAACTTCATTATGGAAAAATGGTGATATTGATAATTATATTATGACAAATCCAATTGAATGGAAAAAAATTTTATTTAAAAAGGGAATAATATCTGATTTTGGAATAGAAAAAATAAAAGTAATTGAAGAAGAAATAAATGAAAATAAAAGAAAATTTATTTTTATATTTCCTGAACCAAAAGTAACACCAGAATGTTTTTTTGCACTTTTATTTATTGATAATGAAGGAAATTCTAATTATTTTACTTTAGAATTAGATATGTCATCAACTTTATTAAATATAGGAGGAGGAATGATTTGTGGTGAAAAAGGAGAAACTCACCTTAATTATGGTAGAAGATGTAAAAGTAATTTAGATGATTTTCAAAAAAGTGTTCAAGATATTATTGAAGGTAAAGAAGATAAAAATCAAATGGAATTAAATATTGATAATTTTCATAAAATTTTCTTTAGTGAAGAAAGTTTAAAACATACTGGAACTGATCCTGAAAATTGTTTTATTTTTTAATTAGATTTTAAATTAATTTAAATTAAATTTTTATTTTTTTTTGTTATTTTAAATAATAATAAATTAGATTTTGAATTTTAAAAATTTCTAAGTAGGATTAAATAAAATGAAATATAAAAAATATTAGAAAAATCAAATTAAATTAAAAAAAAGAATAGAATGTTTTCTGGTTTTTATAAAAGTGGATATTTAGATAGATACACATGTGAATTTGATTTTATTCCAAATATTTTACCTTCATTATGGAAAAATGGTGATATTGATAATTATATTATGACAAATCCAATTGAATGGAAAAAAATTTTACTTAAAAAAGGAGTAAAATCAGATTTTGGAATAGAAAAAATAAAAGTAATTGAAGAAGAAATAAATGAAAATAAAAGAAAATTTATTTTTATATTTCCTGAACCAAAAGTAACACCAGAATGTTTTTTTGCACTTTTATTTATTGATAATGAAGGAAATTCTAATTATTATACTTTAGAATTAGATATGTCATCAACTTTATTAAATATAGGAGGAGGAATGATTTGTGGTCAAAGGAGAACAAATCATCTTAATTATGGTAGAAGATGTAAAAGTAATTTAGATGATTTTCAAAAAAGTGTTCAAGATATTATTGAAGGTAAACCTTATGATATTACAGAAATGTATAAAAATATTGATTTAAATGAAGCTGCTAAATTAGGTTTTAATGAAGAATTTTTTAAAAAATTTGGAGTTAATAAAGAAGATGTTGAAAAACAATGTTCTATTTTTTAATTAGTTTTTTAATATTTTAATTCAAATTTTTATTTTAATTTAAATTAAATTAAAAATTAATTAAAATAATTATAATATATTAAATAAAAAAATAAATTGCGCAAAATTCCGTTAAATTAAGAACAGAATCTGATAATTGATATTTAAATTAAAAATTTAAAATAGTTTTAATTTAAATTTAACAATGTCTAAATACGTAAAGTTTAATAATAATCCACTCAATTTGAATACAAAAAGAATACCTTCAATTATTTATATTAGGAAAACTTTAGGAATAAATAGTTCAAAAAAAATTCATTCTTTAAATACTTCCCGCGAAAATTCAATAAATAAAAGTAAAATTCTACAAACAAAAAATAATAATAATGTAAATCAAATGAAATGTATATCAAGAGCAAATAAATTATTATTTAAAAGAGAGCAATTTTTTTCAAAAGGAAATTATAGTTCAGTTAATTTAACACATTCTTTAAATAATACATTAAATCAAAATTTAAATAAAACAACATCAAATATTTTATATATAACACAAAGTGAAAAAAGTTCTTTAAATTTACAAAATTTTATAATAAATATTTCATTATCAAAAAAAAATAAATTTGAAAATAAAGATTATAAAAAATTATTATCAAAATTAATAAGAGATGAATATTCAGATTCAATATTAAATACATTATTTGAAGATGAAAAAATAAATGAAAATTTTTTATCCTATCATAAAATAACAGATAAAATGAGAACTCGAATGGTTGATTGGATGATTGAAGTATTATCAAATTATAAATGTGATGAAAGTACATTTTTTGAAAGTGTAAATATAATGGATAGATATTTTAAAGAATGTGAAAAAAAAAATATTATTTTACAACCTACAGAATTACATTTAATTGGTATTGTTTCTATGTTTATTGCAAGTAAATATCAAGATATTTATCCAATGAGACTTAAAGTAATTCAAGAAAAAATTGCTCATGGAAAATTAAGTTGTGAAGATATTAAAAAAAGAGAAGAAGAAATTATGAAATTTTTAGATTATATTATTGGACTTCCTACAATTTGGGATTTTATTAATATTTTTATTGAAGAAATTTTCTTTGTTGAAAATAATAATTATCATATTAATTGTAAAATTTTACTTGATTATAATTTTAATGATATTAAAGATAAAAATAAAGAATTAAGTATTTTAGTTAATAAATTGTATACTGAAAATATGATTAATTTATTAAAGTGTGTTTGTGTTTATTTAGCAAAAATGAATTGTCATGATTATATTTTAATGCAAAAGAAAAAAAGTTTAATTGCTGCTTCGACTATTTTTGTTGGGATGAAAATTTGTGAACAAATTAATAAAGAAGAATATTTTAATGAATATTTTTTAAAGAGATTAGTTTGGATTAGTAAAAAAAATGAGAGTGATATTATTAAAAATGCACAAAAAATATTATATAATGCACAGAATTTTGAAAGTGTTTTTGGGAATTTGGAAAATTTAAAAAAAATACATTTTAATGCAATACTCTCATTAAAAAATACAAAATAAAAAAAACTTTTTTTTTTGTATTTCTAATAATCAAATAAATAATTTATTATAAATAAATTTAAATATAAATAATAATAATATAAATAATAATAAATTTTTATTTTTTCTAAAAAATAAAAAAATAAAATCTTTTTTTTTCTATTACAAAAAAAAAAAATTAAAAAAAAAAAATAAAACACAATAAAAAAAATAAAAAAAAAAACAATAAAAAAAATAAAAAAAAAAAAATGACATCCAACCAAAAAACTGACAAAACCAAAGATGACAAACCCGATGAAGACATAGACATAATGTCTTACATAAACAAAGATAAATTAAATTTAATAAACGACGCTTTTAACAAATTAGGAATGGGATTAACATTAGATCAATTTCTTCAAATAATGTTACATCACGCAGACATAGAATCAGAGAAAGAAAGTATAGACTACGTTGAAAAATTAATAGACTCATTTAAACAAATTGACGTAAATGGTGACGAGACATTAGAATGGGATGAATTTTCAAATTACATAGTAGAAACAGGAATATCAAAACAAAAAAACAATTTTGTAAACGTAATTCGAAATTATCATTTAAGTTCAATTACAAAAGACAAAACAAAACATGATTCCGAAATAAACAAAGTCTATTTTTTTGAAAAAATAAAACATTTAATTTGTCTTGAAAGTGAAAGTAGAAAAATTTTAGTATATAATTACAATACAGGAAATTTAATAACATCATTTTTAGGTCATAATGGTTCAGTTATATCAGCAGAATATATTCAAGGACAAAATTTAGTAGTTACAAGTGGTAGTGACAATTGTTTAATGTTTTGGAATCCTTCACATAATTATCAATTAATGAATAAAATTCCAACAAGAGAAATTCAATTAGCTTTACGTTGGGATAATACAAGTAAATATTTAATTACAGGAGGCTTTGATCAAATGATAAATATTTATAAAAATTTAGAATTTACTGAACAAGGAAAATTAAAAAATGCTATTAATTTATATTCAATGAAGAGACTTCATTTTGAAATGATAACTGATATTTTAGTATTAGAAAAACAAAAATTAATTGCAGCTTGTGATTTACATGGTTTAATTACTTTATGGTATCTTCATAATTTTGAAAATAAAGATAAATTACAAGATCCTAAATATGGTCATCATAGAGGAGTTTTATCACTTGCTGTTATTGAAGATAGAAATTGGCTTTTATCATGTGGAACTGAACATTTTGTTATGGTATGGGATTTAGTCGTTGGGAAACATGTCGGAATGTTACAAGGACATTCACAAAGTTTAATTGGTGTTAAAGTTATTAATGGAACTAATCAAATTGTTACTGGTGATGTTAGTGGAATTTTTAAAGTATGGGATTCAAGAGATTTAAGTTTAGTTCAAACTTTTTCTATTCCTAATAATGGTAATAAAAAAGCACAAACTTTCTGTGTTACTTCAATGAATAAAAAAAAAATTATTTGTGGAAGTGATAAAGTTTATTTTTTCGATTATGAAGAAAGTCAAGAAGGTAATTTAGCAGATTCAAAATTATGTATTTGTGTCTTATATAATGAAGTTTTTAATAATTTTGTAACTGCACATATTGATTGTATTAAAATTTGGGATGCTGAAACTGGACAATTAAAACAAGTATTTCGTAATATTACAAATGCTGAAATATCATGTGTTAAATTTGATTATCGTAAGAGAAAATTATTTATTGGTGATGTTGAAGGAAGAGTATTATTAATTAATATATTAAATGGTGTTCAAATGAAATATTTTAATAAACATAAAGATTATGTTTCATCAATGGCTTATTATTCAGAAGGTAAAAAATTTATTAGTGCTTCATGGGATGGTTTCATTAAAATTCATGATGATGATTCACCTGATGAGAAAGGACTTCAATTATTTGAATTATCACATAATACAATAGGAAGAATTAATTCTTGTAATACATTAGATTTTTCTGAAGAAATGAAAATTTTAGCATGTGGTTATGATAATGGAATAGTAACTTTAATTAATATGAAATCATTATCAAGTGAAGGTACATTAACAGAACATAAAAAAGTAATTTTAGTATATTTTCTAAATGATTTCCCTGCAATTGTAGTATGTGATCAAGAAGGAACTTTACATTTCTGGAGTTTAATATTAACAAAACCAAAGAAATTATTACGTGATTTAAAAATACAAAATTACTCAAATAATGATAATAGAACTAAAGAATTATTTCCAGTTAAATGTATGTGTTTCGAAAAGAATTCAAATATACTTTTAATAGGAGATGAAACAGGTTACGTTAAAGCATATAATATAAAAGAATATATTGATTCATTAAAATTAATGTTACCTTGTGTAAAAATTGAATATTCTGATATTGCAAATATACATTATGAAGAAACTCTAAGTCCTGAATTAGAAAAATTAAAAAATGATTTATTAAAATTACCTAAATTTGATCCTACTGATGATCAAGCTCAAAGAATTACTATAACTTTAGCTGATTTAATGGTTATTAAACATCATATGAATTTAGAACCTATTTTAGAAAAAGAATGGTTAGCTCATAAACAAGGAATTACTTCAGTTTGTTGTCATGGTGATCCTATATTTTTCGTTACTGCTGGACATGATTTAAAAGTTCATATTTGGGATAGAAGTTTTAATAAAATTGGTTCTTTGACTACTGTTACTGATCCTAATTGGAATGTTAATATTAATATTGAAGAAGAAAGAAAAAGATTAAGGGAAGAAGCTAGAGAAAAATATTTTGAATTGAAAGATTTGGATTATGAAAGTTTGTTTGATGGAGAAACTAAATTACCCAAATTAGTTGATGCTGATGATGATGATTAAATTTATAAAAGAAGTTTTTTTTTTTTTATTTATTAAATTACTTTTTTTTTTGGAAATTGTTTTTTTTTTAGGTTTTTATTTTTTTAAAAAAAAGTTTTTTTTTAATTTGTTTTATATATTTGTTTATATATATTAAAATAATTATTTATAATGATTTACAAGTTAAGATTTTATATGAAAAAATTTTTATTTGTAACTCTATCATAATAAATTTTTTTTGATTAATATTATTATTCTCATTTGATATATTTATGTTAAAATAATTATAAAAAGAAAAGAAATTATATATAATTTAAAGCAAATAATTTTTTAAATCATTATTATTTCCATATAAAGGATAATTATCTAGTATTAAATTATGTTCATTATCATCATCAAATAAACTAGTATTACTATTATTACAATTATTTAATTCAATATTAAAATTAGTTTTAAATAAATTAATATTAAAAGATTCATTATATTCAGGAAATTCAAAATCTCTTTTTTTTCCATTAAAAACAGAATCACCTTCACTTTTAGTTGAGAAAGAATCATTTTTTTTTAATTGATTATTATTATTATTATTATTTATTAATTCAATATTATCAATTTTTTTCTTTGAATTTATATCATTTCTAATTGAATAATCTTTTTTAATATCAAATAAAACTTGTTTTAATAATTTTTTTCTATTAATTCCTTTTTTTAATATATTATTATTATTTAAATAAACATGAATTTTTTCATTTTCTTTATTATTATTATTAGAAAATTTAGAAACAAATTTTAATAATTTTTCCTTTTGTTTTTCACTTAATTTATTATTTTTAAAATTTACTTCATTTTGTTCATTTTCATTTAATATTTCAAAAAAATATTTAATTGAGAAATTATCATCATTTTCATTTTCATCAGAATTGATAGAAATATTTTTATTAATTTGAGAATATGAATTTAAATCTTTTTTAATTCGAAGAAAAAATTTTTGAGCGTGAGAACGAGCTTGTGTAGAAGAACGTGTTTTAATAACATTTTGTACTTTTTTCCATTCATTTCCATATTTTAATATTCCTTCTACAAATTTTTTATGTTCTTCTTCAGTCCAACGTCCTGTATTATAATTTGAATCTTTTTGTTTATTTTCTGAATCATTTGTTTCATTTATTTGAGATTCTATTATTTGAATTGATATTTTATTTGGAAATGATGAATTTACTAAAATTTGTTGATTATCATTTTTCATTTTTATAAATATTTAAAATTTTTTTTTTACTATATAAGAAAAATATTTTTGTTAATTTATTTTTTTTTTTCTTTTTTTTTATTTTTTTATTTTTTTTATATTATTAAAATTAACTTAAGAATCGTTTTTATTATTTATCCTTATTAATTATTTTATAATATTTGATTTTCAAAAATTATCTTATAGTATATAAATAATATGTTTTCTATATTTTTAATAATTCATGCAAAAACAAAAAATATATTATTTGAGTGAATATATTGATTATAAAAAGGAGAATTCAAGAGAAAATAAATATTACAAAAAAAAAAAATCAAATTATTCTAAAAGTAAAAATGAATATGATTATAATAAAGATTTAATGAATGAGAGAATTTATAGAAATTGTTATTTATATGTTATTGATGGAATAGAAATAAAAGAAGGAAAGAGTTATTATAATATTGATGAAATAAATATTATAGAAAAATTCCTCAAAAATAAATTATATAATTATTTTTCTTTAAATGAAAAAATAATGACAATAGGAATTTTTTCACTTTATGAATCTCAATTAAAAATATTAAAAAAGAAAATTGAAGATATTAAAATATTTAAAATAAAAGTAAGAAATATTAATTATATAAGCAAATATGAAAAATATGATATAATATTTATTTCACTTGTAAGAACTAGTTATGAAGAAATTCCCTCAATTAATAATTTTTGGAAAATTAGAACTTTACTTACATTATCAAATTATTTAAAATTTATATTAGGAAATATAGATTTTATAAGTTCTAATAATCATTTAAGAGATTTATATAATGATTTAAATAATAAAAATTATGTCCTTGAATATAATGATAATGGATAATATAAAATTACTAAATGAATTAAAATTAAAAATGAACTTATATAATTTTTTAACAAATATTCATTTTTTTAATTAATATAACTTTATTATTAAATAACATTAACACTTTTATTTATTTTTACTAATAAAAAAATGAATAATCATAATTTAGATAATTCTTTACTTCAAAGTCAAAGAGAATTAAATAAAAAAAAAAATACTCCTATAGATGAAAATACTTGGATGAAACAAGTAAGTTCTCGTAAATCTCAACAAATAAGTTCAGAAGAATTAAGTCAAATATTAAGAAAACATAGTTTATTAAATAAACTTAATAGTAGTTTTAATAATATTGAAGGAAGTATAAAAAATAGAAATTCTATGATAATTAATAGAGGGAATATTAAAAATTTATTAATTACTGAAAATACTGTTGAATCTAATCAAAGTTTAAATTCTGATAAAATTAAAAATCAAAAATTATATGAAAGTAGTGATAGTTTAAGTGAAAGTTCAAATATTAATGAAGAAGAAAATGAAATTCAAAATGATAATCAAAAGAAAATTGAAGAAGAAGATATTAATTTTAGTGAAAATAATGATAATAATATAAAAGAAGAAAATGAAAAAGTAAATAATCAAAATAATATTAATAATCAAAATGATAATAATTTGATAGAAAATAAAGATAAAAATGAAAATATTAAAGATGAAGAATTAAAAAATGATTCTCAAAATTTAGATATTAATAATGAAAATAATTTAAATAATCAAAATGAAATAGAAAATGATATAAATATTAATAATAATTCAAATGATAATAAAAATAATGATAATAATTTAGAAAATAATACTATTAATAATAAAAATGATGAAATAATTAAAAATAATTATCCTTCTGAAATAAAGGAAGATATATCAGTAGAAATTATAGAAGATTTAAATATTAAAAATAATTTAAAAGATAAAAAAAATTCAGAGGAAAAAAAAGAAGAATTTGAGCATATAATATTATCAACAGAAGATAAATTTCAAATGTTACGTCAATCATATTTAAAAGTTCCTAATTTATTTACATTTAAAAATGATAAAAATGAAGAAGAAAATGAAGAGTCAAAAAAAAATATAGATTTAAACAATGAAAAAAAAATAATAATTGAACCAATGATAAATAACAATAATCCTGAATTAGAATTATTATCATATAATCCAGGAAATAAGTCAATTAATCCTTTTTCATTAAATAGTGCTTTAATGAGAAATAAAAATTATTTAACTGAAAGAATTTATAATAATAAATATATTAATAATGAAATAATAAAAGAAAATAATGAAGAAAATAATGATGAAAATAATGAATTAAATAATAAAGAATCTCAAAAAAATAAAAAGTATATTGGAAGAAATAATTTTAAATATTTACAAGAAATTTCAAAATCTCCAAGTGAAAATAATATTTTTATAGAAAAATATGGTAATTCTCCTTTTAATAGTATTGAATATAATTCACTTTCACCTGAGAAAATAAGAGAAGATTTTTATAATGAAAAAAATGATGAATTTAATAATAAAAATAAAAAATTTAATACTATCAGTAATGAAAAAGATTTATTTAAAAAAAAAAATAAGAAAGATAATCTTTCTAATAAAAATTATATTATAATGCCTTCTAATTTAGAAAATTCTAATTATGGAAGTACTATATTTGTTTCTGAAGATACTTCATATTTAAGAAAAATAATTAATGATTCAAGAAAAAAATATCTTCAAAATTCAATTCCTTCATTAAAAGATTCTTTAAAAACTATAAATAAAAAATTTTCTAATAATAATTTTGAAAGTATTGAAAATGAAATAAATAATGAAAATTCTGTATTTAAAGGAGGAGAAAAATGTAATACTCAAAGAATAAATTATAATTCAAATAAATATAGATTATTTAATAATAAAAATAAAGGAATAAAAAAAAAAAATTCAAATTTAAAAAATAATAATTCAAATAAATATTCTTCTTCTATATTATATAATAGTAGAAATCAAAAAAGAAATAATATTTATCAATTAAGTTATTATAAAAATAATGGTTTTAGGACTAATTTAGATTTAACAAATAAAATCAGTTTATCTCCAAATTCAAATGATTTAAATAATATAAAAGAAAAAGAAATTTTAACTGATTATAAGAATAAAGTTCAAAAAATTATTACAAATTCAATGTCTTCTTCAATATTATTTCCATCAAAAAATAATATATCTAAAGATAAATATAATTTAAATGCAAAAAATAAATTTAAAAAAAATAATTCAAATCAATTTAATAATGAAAATGATGTAAATGATAATAAAATTAAAAAAGAAAAACTTTTTTATAAATTCGCAGATTATAAATTAAAAAAACAATTATTACCTCCTAATTCTGTTAATTCAAAGTATTTAAAATTTTTTAAATAACACATTATTTAATTAAATATACATATAATTATTTATATAATTATTTTTATATTATTAGTCATTATTATATTATATTATTTCTATTAATAAACATTAAAAATTTATTTATTCATTTTAATAAAAATAATTATTTAACAATAAAACAGTTAAAAAATAATTTTTTTCTAAGAAAAAATCTTTCTATTATTTCAAAGGAATATTAAATTATATATAATAGTTTAATATATTTATAAATATATATATATTTTAAAAATTAAGATTTTCCATAATCAAGTTCATTTACAAAAAAAATATGAAAAAAAAAATGAATTAAAATATATTCTAAAAACAATTTCAATTTATAGGTTTCTTTTTTTTATTTTGATTATTTTTGCCATTTTTTTTACTTCTTAATTGTTTTAGCATATATTGAGCTTTAATTTGTAATTTTTCTTGTTGATTCAAAATATTCATCATAAAATATTTTATCATATAATTTAAATTTAAACTTTGAGAAATATTTAATCTATAATCAAGTTCATATTTAAAAAATTTATAATACCCTATTATTTTTATAAAATTAATAACATATTTAGCATTATCATCATTAACTTTATGATAATGAAAACTTAAAAATTGTTTAATATCATCATCAGAAATAATATCATAGACAGCATAACCAAAAATAATTAAAAGTGTTTTAATTTTTTGATTAGAATACAAAATTCTAACATCAAAATTTAATTTATTTCCACTATTACTTTCAATTTCATTTTTAACAAAAGAAACTAAATCAATTAATTCATTTAAATCTAAATTTCTTGGTACATAAAACAAAATAAATTTAGCAACATTTAAAGAAACTCTAATAATATCAATAATATTAGGATGCATAAATTTTTTAATAGAATAAACATTAGAATTTTTATATTTTAAACCACCCCAAGGAGGAGATAAAAAAACAAAATCTGCTTTAATTTTTCCTTTCATATTAAGATAATCATCAAGTATAAATTCAATATTATTTTCACATTCATAAACATTACAATTATTTTTACAAATATCAATTTTATTTTTATCTATATCAATAGCAAAAACTTTTTTTCCATATTTACTAAATTGAATAACATTTCCACCACTTCCACAAAAACCGTCAATTATTACTTTTCCTCTTGTTAATAATGCAATATATTTTGCTATTGATTCCGGAGTTACTGAATACCAACTTTCATAATCCATTTTTATTCCTTTATCATATTTTGAATAATAATAGTATCTCTTATAAAAAAATGATATTTCTGGAAGATTTCCGGCTTCTTTCTTTTGATTATAATAGTTTAAATTATTATTTTTTTCCTTTCCTTTTTCATATAATTCTTTGAAATTATCTTCAATTTTAACTTTTTGAATTTTTATTAAAAATAATTTATTCTCTTTTTCTATTATTTTAATTGGCCCTTCATTTTCTAAAATATCTAAAACGAAACAAGGTAGATTATTTAAATTATTATAATTTGATTTTGAATTTGTATTTGTTGTAAAATATGTTATTTTTTGGGATAAATTTTGAATTGAATTATTGTTTAAAATAGTATTTTTGTTTTTATTTAAATTTGAATTATAAAATATTTCACTAAATGAAAATTTTTCGTCATGAAGTGATGAGGATGATTCACTTGGAGAATGAGATTCTTTTGTTGAAAGATTTTCTGGTGATTCTATTAAAGAATTTATTGATGAAGCTGAATATTTTTTTTGATTTATCATTTTATTTATTTTTAATATTTTTAATTTTTTGTAGTTAATATTAATTTATAAAAGGATTATATTTTTTTATTTTTTTTGGTTTAGGAGAATTATTTATCTTTTTTTATTTTTTAGTCATTTGATTATATGTATTATAAATTTTTATATTTTTAAATTTTTAAATAACTTTTTTCAATTTATTTTTTGTATTTTACTAAATTAACAAAATATTATTTTTAAATTAATAAACAAATGCAAGATGTTAAAAATGTAAAATTAAAAGGAGTGAAATATTTTACATCAAAAAAATATTTTAATATATTCAAAAAAATATTTAATAATATTGAAAATGATATAACAATTAAAACATTATTTCAAGTACCAAATAAGGAAAAAATTAATGAAAGTTTACCAACATTTTCAGAGACAACAAGTCAAATAGAAGAAAAAGAAAGTAAATGGAAAAAAATATTAAACGAAATAGAAAATGAAATATATTTAGATATTTCATGTAATATACAAAAAACAAAAATTGATGCTGAATATATAATTAGTTCTCTATCTTATAAATATATTAAAAAATTCTGTCATGAAGTAAATAGCAAATTAAAACAATTATCAAAGACAAATAAAATCAATATAAAAACGTTAAAAAAAATATATATGAATTTATGTATAAAAAAGTATAATAATAAAAATAAAAATTTACTTTCAAGAAATAACAAATCAAAAATCGAAACTCAACCTTTATCACAAGGAAATAATAAAACAATAAATCAAAATGAAATAAATATAGAAAATGATAATAATAATGAAAATAAATATAAAAATAGATCATCATTATTTATAACAGAAAAATTTACATCAATATTTTATAAAAGAGATAGTTTAAAATTAAAATATAAAAGAGCAAGTATAATGGAAAAATATAATGCAATTAAAAATGTAAATGAAGAAGAAGAAAAAGAAAATGAAGATGAATACACAAATAAATTTGAATTAAATTATTTAACAAGAAATACTTTGCCAATTGGTCACATTACAAATAAATTTATTGGACCAACTGATGAAAAAAGTATTATAAATAAACATAGAAAATTATTAATTAGTTCTAAATTAAGAGAAAATGCTTTGAATTATTTAAAAGAAAAAAAAATAAATTCTAATAAAAAAAAAACTCTTTTAATTGAAGAAAAAAAAGTTAATGATAAAATATCAAAATCTGAAATGAAAGTTAAAAATAATAATAATTTACATTTTCCTTCTTTAAAATCTTGTGGTTCTTTTAGTTCTTTAAAAGATTTTAATAAAAAACAAATAATTAATACTTTTTCTGGAACGACTAGATATAAAAAAAAGTCAAAATATATTCCAAAATTATTTTATACTATTAGAAGAAATGAAAAACATAAAATTTCCAAAAGTACAGGTAAAATTACTCAAAATTTTTTTTCAAAGATGGATATGTTTTATTATTAAGAAAGTTTTATTTTTATTGATTTAAAATATTTTGTAATTTAATATGTTCATAAATAAAAAATTTTTTTTGTTATTTTTTATAAATGAGAAATAATATTTTTATTATTTATTTATTTTGAAAAAAAACTCGATAAAAATTGAAATTTTCTTTTATTTTGAAATTTTTCAAAATTCAATAATAAAAAAATATTTATTAACTTTTAAAACTAATTAAATAACAATTTTTATATATTAAAAAAATAAAAAATAATCAGTTTAATTTAAAAATATTTTTAATTCCTTTTAATTTTACTTACTTAAGAAAATAATAGAATATATTGATACAATTAATTCCTAAAGTTAAACAATAAAAGTTACTAACATTTCAGTTTTTATAAAATAGAAAAATTTATTTAATCCTACTTATTACTTTGATTTAATTCGATAATTTTTTTATTCAATGATGCTATTTCTTCTGTATTAATAGAAAACAAAATATCAATTTCTTTAGGAATATCATCAACTTTAATAAAGTTATTATCTAATAATTTATTAATAAAATAAGCAATATATCTTCCAAGTTTAATTTTTTCATCATTTTTATTTTCTTCTTTAAAATTATCAATAATATGTTTAATATATGAATTAATAAAAATTTTTGGTAATGTAATACTCATAATTATATTACTAATAACCTTCATTGAATTTTGAGTAAATTTATGTTTTAAAAATGCGTTAAGATAATTTTGAAATAAATTACTTTGTGTAATTTTTAAAAAAATATTCGTTGCAAAAGAAACATTTTTTTCAATTAAATTCATAAATTTACTAGAATTAAAATTAATTTCAGATAAAATATTAGGATTTTTATTTAAAATTTCCATAACAAAATCTTCTTCTTCTTTATTAATTTGTTTATTAATAAAAGGTTTAAATAAAATAGAAGAAATAGAATCTTTTTCTTTCGTTAAATTAAAATCATAAATAAAATTATGTTTTAAAGTAGGAATAATCCATAAAGGTTCATCGTCATAAAAAGTATAATTTGTATTAGGATAATAAGACATATAATTAGGTTCGAAATATTTCATAGAAACTTCAACTGGTGTGAGTTGATTTAAATTAAAAATTTTATTTGATTTATTATCTTTATTATCATAAATAATTGGTCTCATCCAATCATTTATACTTTTACTAATTTTTTCTGTTTGTTTCTTATAATTATTCCAATATTCTTCTAAATTTGGAATTATTATATTTTGATTTTTTTCATTATCTTCTATATAAATTTTTATTGGAGTTTTTGAATAATCTATTTTATTTTGTATGAAATCAATTAAAAATTGTTGTTCTATTTTATTTTTTGATTCATTTAAAGTTTGAAGGACAATTGGAATAAATGGAATTGATTGTAATTTTTCATTTCTATACATGTCATATAATATGTAAAATGAAGATAATCTCTGTGATAAATTTAATAGATTATCTTTTATTAAAAACCATAATGTTACTCCGACTTTAAATTGTTCGGATTTTGAATAAGTTTTTTGAAATATATTTGATATTATTTCAAATGATTTTGTTTCATCTGATATTATAGTATAAAGTGTTGTCAACTCACTTGGTGATAACATCTTTTAATTTATATACTATTTAAATTTCATTATGTTATTAATTAATATTAAAAATAAATTATTAAATTAAATTTTTTTTTTAAATTTTTTATTTATTCAATTTTTCCTTTCATTAATTCTTTTAAAATATTAAATTTATATTTTTTAAAATATCTATCATCAATTCTTTTTTGATTTGTAATAATTTTTATATTATTATGAATCTTATTATAATTATTTAAAAATATTTTTTTATGATTATTTATATTTAAATTTTTTTTACTATTTGTTCCAGTTGATATATTATCATGTATTTCTGAATTTTTTGTTGAATTATTTATTTTACTATAATTATTAAATACTAAATTTTTATAATAAATATTCCAATTTCCTATTTTTTTATTTCCATTAAAACTATTATTAATTGAAAATTGAGTTCCAGTTTCTTGTGTATTGTTTTTTCTTTTTCTTTTTAAACCCATATTTTTTGCACTTAAATTTTTCATATAATTGATTCTATTAATTTGAAATTTAATTTGTCTACTTGAAAATGATTTTTTAAATTGATTATTCATTTTAAAAGAATTAAACTCATTATTATTTTTATGAGAAATTTTATATAAAAATTCACTTTCAGTTAATCCATCGTATTTATTATAATATTTATCAGTACTCATAATTAATTTATCTTTTGATGAAATTGGTTTTTGAATATTTCTTTCTATGAATAAAAAAGGAATATTTGAATAAATTTTAGCTTCAAATAAATCTGGAAACATTTGATTAAAAATTAATCTTCTTCTATTAGATAATAATTTCATATTTTCAATGTTTTTTTTTTGATTTTTTATATTTGAAAAATAATCACTTGAATTTAAATCAAAAGTTTTTTCAACTTTGTGATTTTGTTGATTCAAAGATAAATTATTAATTAAAAATGGATTATTAATTTTATTATTATTATTTATTTTTGATAAATATTTCTTTTTATATAAAAGATTATAATTATCATCAAAAGGTTCTAAAATATCATTTTCATAATCAACTATTTTAACACTTTTTGGAATTTTATGATAAAAATATTTTGAATTTTTTATTTCTTTATAACCTTTAAATATTTTATTACTAAGAATATTCACTAATTTTTGATTCTTTAATTTTGAGAAATTCAAATTTCCTTTTTGTATTTTATAACAAGAAGATTTTGGTTTCATATTTTAATGTAAATTTTAATAAAATAATAAAATATAATCTAATTATAATTTTGAGAAATAATTTTTAGTTTTAATAATCTTAAATATTATTTATTTATTAAATAATAATAATTTTTATAATTTAAATTCATTTTATAAATTAGGCATAATGGATTCAGTAGATACACTTTTTTCCCAAATCCAAACATTAAAAAATGAAGAAAAAGAATTACAGGAAAAATTATCAAAATTAAAAAAAGATATTGATAATAAAAAATTAGAAAAACTAAATGAATATTGGTCAGAAGGAAAAAACTCAAATAATGAAAATTTTTTTAATACAATAAAAGAATTAAAACAAAAAATAAACGACCAAATAGAAATTAAATCAATTGAACATACATTTCAATATATTCCTTTAGATTTATCATATACTAATGTATTTATAAGTGGAGATTTTAATAATTGGGATATGACAGAAATGAAAAAAGATTATTCAAGTAAAGAAAATAAATATATTTCAAAATTTACTTTAAAAAAAGGATTTGAATATGCATATTGTTATTTTTTAAATGGAGAAAGATTTATTGATTTTAATCAACCTTTCAAAAATATTTCTTATAAAGATAATGGAGAATATAATTATATTGATATTGAAGATGAAAAAGGTAAATTTATTCAATTTGAAAAAATAAATGTTAAAAAAGGAAATGATGCAAAAAAAAATATAGAAAGTTTAATTAATATTAAAGGAAATGAAGATGATTTTACTAATAATGTTTTTCAATTAAATGATTTAATATATCAAAAAAAAATAGAATTAATGAATAAAAAAAATCAATTTTCTACACAAATAAAATCAAAATATAATTCAAGACAACAAGAATCAAAAGAAGAAATAAATAATTTATATAATAACTTTATTACTAACTTTAAAAATAGAATAATAGTATATGAAAATGTAAATTATATAATAATCGATTTAAATATGTTTGATAGACAATTAAGAGTATTAAGATTATATGATCCAAATGGAATAAAAATCGATATAAAACAACAAATGAAATTTCGTTTTTATAAAAAAATTAGTTTAAATACTTTATTTAAGTCATCTTATATATTATCAAAATTAGAAAGTGATATAATAAGAAAAGATTATGAAGATGATAAAACAAATTATATAAAAATATTTTATCAACTTCAACAAGATACAAAAAATGAACTTGAAAAAGATTTAATACCTTATAGAATAGAACCATCATATGTTGATATAAATCAATATAATTTAGAGATAAAAGATAATTTAATAAGAAGTGTAACTCATAAACAAAGTCAATGTTTCGTTTTTTTTGATACAAAAATGATAGGAGATAATCAAAAATCAGGATTAGTTTCAAATGATCCAATAAAAGTTTATACAACTTTAGAAAGTAAAGATATTTTAAATATTTTACATATTCATATAAATGATATTAGTGAAGAAATTACAATCGATTCTATTTTTTTAGAAAAAAATGATAATATATTAAATTATAAAAATTTTACTACTGATGTGACTGGAAGAAGATTAAATTATAAATTTATATTTCAAAATTATAAATTAATAAAAATTTTTTATTGTATGAGTATAGATTTTATAGACGAACCATTATTTCAAGAAATAAAATTTTCTAAAAATGGTTTTATTAAAATAATTAAAGGAGAGTTTAAAAATTATTATGGAAAAATAAAAGAATTTCCAATTGGAATGTTGGCAAGAAAAGATAATGAAGAAACTCAATTAAAAAAAATGAAAAGTTTTGAAGAAAAAAAAGAAGGCCATTGTGGAGATAGACATTTAGATGAATTACCTGGATTTGTCTCTGTTGAAATTATGTTTTATCCTGGAAATGAAATTAAAGAAATGAAAGATTATATTAAAAGAAGACTTCCAATTTGTCATTTAATTCCATTAAATCCAAAAGAAGAAATTAAATTTGAAAAAAGTATTGTTTTACAAAATAATAGTCAAGTTATGAAATTTTATAATTTAGCTTTGGAATTAGAAAAATATTTAAATCAACCTAAATTATTAGAAGAGTTTGATTTGGAAAAAATTAAAGAAATTTTACAAAATGCTGAAAGTATTAATGATGAGATTTTTAAAAATTTAGAAGAAGATTTAGAAGAAAAAATTAAATTTGCTGTTGAAATTAAAGGGAAAATTATTCCTCTTTTACAACATAGGATTAGATTACTTTTTTTTAGTTCGAAGAAATAAGGTTTAGTCTTTTTTTTGTTTTGTTGTTTTGAATATATGGATTTTTAATTAGTATTTTAAATTTATTATATTTATTTATGAAATAATGAAATTTGAAAAGTAAAAAAATGATAAAATATTTAGAAATTTTTTATTTTATTTTTTTTAAAATTTATTTAATTTTTAAGAATTTTAATAAAAATAATTAATTATTGTTTTCCATATCTATAGATTAAAATTAATAATTTCATATTCAAAAAATATATATATAACATAAAAGAAAAAAAATAAAAAAAGAAAGAAATAAATAATATATATATTTTCAAGTTTATAAAGAATTATTTGATTTTCATACAC